>JADRCC010170631.1:0-12570 GCA_019843855.1 Hylomyscus alleni | reverse complement strand
AAAAAAAAAAATGATAGAGCCTCATTGTGTGCTCATAGGACCTCCCCAGCTGCCTTTACACAAAGATAATTTTAAGGTAGTTCAAGCCCAACACCATTCACTGAGAGGCCTCTAGAGAAAAGCAGCAGGGAAGAAAAGCAGACCTGGGGTCTGATCAGATGGATAACGTTGCTCTAATGAATAAGAACAAAGGGACTGACCCCAGCTTCTGCAGAATCCTAATAGACCACCTAATCCCAGAACCTAGATTCATTTGAGAGAAACCTCAAGTAAGGAATTTTCTTGGTCAGACTGACCTGTGAGCATGTGTGTGGAGAATTTTCTGGATTGGTAGTTGATGAAGAGGTCCCTAGTTCTGTTCTGTATGATACCATCCCTATATAGGGGGTCCAGAGCTGTGCAAGAAAGCTATCTAGGCATGACCCCGTGAGACAGCCAGAGACAGCCAACAGTGTTCCTCCACGGTTCAACTTTGATTTTTCTGCCCTGGCTTCCATTAACAGTGGGCAATGGCCTTGAAATATATGCCAAATACACTCTTACATCTTCTAAGTTGTTTCAGATCAGAGTGTTTGATCATAGCAACAGGAAAGAAACAAAGCTACAACTGGTCAAAATACTGAGAGCAACTGGCCATGGGATGTCCGGCTTCAACTGATGCATCTACAACATAGCGATTGCATCTGAGACTCAGAAACCATCCCAGAATGGGGAGCTGAAAGACTCCAAGAGTCACAGGACCGGAACGTATACCATGGTGTAATGTCTTCTATATACAACAAAGAAGATACACCTGTGAAATCTCAATTTGGTTGTCCAAACAGGAGCTGAAAATGACAATTGACATGCTAGAATAAATGGAGGAGGGATCTCACAAGCCCTTACTCCCAGTCGAAGAGCTATGGGTACTCAATGACTTCTAAGAGAAGAAAACTTAGTCTTTTCTTGGAACAATCCTCCTGATATGTGTTTTGTTTAATGTGTAACAGTTTAAGTCTTTGTCACATTTACTTAATTTTTCAAGCAGATTACAGTTCCACAATGAGCCAAGATTCCTTTCAGAAATGCAGTGTAGCTTGACGTGGCACATATGTGGTGCCTCAAAGTTAAGTTATCTTTCTAGTATGACATGATGATATTCAAGGGCAGGTTAGCTGCTAGAATTGAACTTGTATTCTTAAATATGTCCATTAATATATATATATATATATAATATATATATATATATTATTCTTAAATATGTCCATTACTATATATATATATAGTAATGGACATATTTTATGAGTGACAATACACAATTTTTAAGAAACTAAGGTATCTTTTTTTACCTTAGTTTTGAAAAACAGAGAAAAATATTGATGGGCAGGTGGCTAAACAGTTAAGAGTACTGTGTGATCTTCCAAAGAGTCCAGTTCAGCTCCCACATGGTTGTACACAATTAACCTGTACTCCAGTTTCCATGGATCCAATGCCATCTTTTAACCTCTGTGGGCAGCAAGCACACATGTGGTAAACAGATATATGTGAAGAGTGTGTGTGTGTGTATGTGTGTGTGTGTGTGTGTGTGTGTGTATGTCTGTTGTGTATACATACATCCACATACATATATATCAAATATTTTTCTTATTGAAAAGTCTTTTAGGAGCAAATTCTAATAGTATATTTTCTGATTAGTGACTTAGAATAAAATACAGAAAGCAAATCTGAATGAACTGAATTTTAACTTATAACTTAAGATATGAACATGCTACTTTTATCTTGATTTTTCTTGATTCTTGAGACTTTCATACACGAACACAATGAGCTATGCTATCAACCCACATTTCTTTTGTTCATTTCTCACATACAGTTTGTCCCATCTCAACATCATGTCTTCTTCTTCTTCTTCTTCTTCTTCTTCTTCTTCTTCTTCTTCTTCCTCTTCCTCTTCCTCTTCTTCTTCTTCTTCTTCTTCTTCTTTTCTTCTTCTTCTTTAAAGCTCTACATGTTTTTTTCCAGATAAATCTGAAAATTGTTCTCTCAAGTTCTATAAATAATTATGTTGGAACTTTGATGGTATTTGCTCTTAAAGGACATTTCAAAAACCCCAAATGATTAGAAATCATATATCAATATCATAAAACTATAAAAGATAAAAAATATTTCTTTAAAAATTAATATATGATTATAACAATACAAATAGATTTAAAAATTAATATATAAAACTTAAACATGTGACCAAATATTGAAAAATAATTTAAGATTATTAGGCATTAGGGAAAAGTAAAAGAATATTCTTGCTAATTGCATAAAAGTGGAAAATTAGTTTGTGAGAATTAGGAAGAGCTCACACTACTGCTCTGAGGAAACATAAATCCAGGCAGTCCTTTTGAGAGATATTTGGTATCTAGTAATTGGAGGATTTGAAAATCCAAATACTTCTCTTAGGTGTATGCACAGCGGGGATACATTCACATGTAGAATCAGAAGCACATAGATGAGTGTTTATAGCTTTACTATAAAGGTTTTAAACTAGGAGTTATTTATATATTCATTAAAATGAAAACTGACAGATAAATTGTAGCATATTTATATGATGAAAAATTGCACAGGAATCAAGAAAAAATGAGTCAACAGTTAGTTACATTTGATAATTTAGATTTTATCAGAAATTTAATACTGAATATTATGATCCTAATCTAGACTCCAATTAGCATGCATTCTGATGTTCCACTCACGTAATTTTGAACACAGACAAAACAGTTATTAACTCTATCTACTTAGGTATATCTTCTGAGGTAGTTACTCTACACTCTGAGGGAAGAGGTTAACATCAAATTCAGGGTAGTATACACCTTAGAAGAAAAAGGCAGATTATGATTGGGGAGCTACGGGTTGGTCATAAGATTCTACACTTGACCTTTAAAATGTTTATCTGGAGATTCACACTTAATACATTTTGTAGGCGTGCATTCTGGTTCTATGAAGTTTCCCCTACACGTTTTACTCAAATCCAAGAATGGTTTAAAATGCTGTCAGTTTCTTAATTCCTCTCTATTTCTTCCTTCAGCATCTGCCTTGGTCTTGCCTAAACCCCACAGTGGCTACGTGTAAGATGTTGAAGTGATACTGTGAGAACTCCTCAGGGGAAGAGAAATTTCATAACTGGTACTCACTGTTGGATCAGGAAAAGGAAGGTCAAGCTTAAGCAGGCTGCTGGAAAAATTTGAAAGCATTACTTCTGTAACAGAGGATAGCTCTTTGATGATGAAATAATCTCGTATTTTCTGCATGCAGATAGCCATGTTACAGGTGAGAGACGAATGACTCAGGAAACAAGGTATTTGATTAGAGGTTAGGCTCCATAGGAAACAGCCAAGAGCACCATTCCTTTTCCCTCCACACGAAAGCCATGTAACTCTTCCTCCGGGTTCTTTTCTAGTATATACATATTATAAAAAGTCAGCCACCTCATTTTAATATTGAAGATTTTAACATTGCAGGAGTCATGGAAACCAAGAGTCATTGAAATCTCCACTCAGGGCCACGCACCTAGAACTTCTACGGGTTATTTATTTTCCTCTCCTGCTTCCCGTTTTCCTCTTCTTTCTTCATCTCTTTCTCTTTGCAATCCATGTATCTATTCCTCCCCTTTTGGGGTCAGCAAGGGATGATTCGTCTAGGCAGAGAGAATTACTACCTGTTAGATACATAGAAGTCTCACTCTAGAGCCAGAAAATTCTGTGACCGCTTTCAAAGGAAAATACTGATTTTTGGACTTCCGAAATGTAGCAAGTCGCAAAACTAACTGTGGAAAGTTTTGCTTCTCAGACACTGTAAAGTCTTGTTTTAGCAGCAAGCTCCGGACTGGTGATCTGTATACTCAAATAGTCATTAAAATTAAATCATTGCCACATCCTTATTTCCTCTGTTTTCATTATTGATTTCTGAAGTCTACTTGTTGGAACATGAATATCTGAGATAAACACACATAAATACTCTCATATATCCATATCAATCACACATATATCCACACCACACTCACACACAGACACACACACACACACACACACACACACACACACGGAGAGAGAGACAGAGAGAGAAACAGAGACAGAGAGACAGAGAGACAGAGGAATAAAGAACTACCATGTAGATTTCCAGGATAAATGTCAGAGATAATATCTGTGATGACTATTTTTGATTGTTAACTTGATTCCGTCTGGAATTAACTAAAAAAATCCAAAAGTGAAGGGCAAACTTAGAAGAGATGCTTATGTAATTTGAAGGTGGAAGATCTGATTCTAATCAGAATCTTTGAGGTAGGAAGACGCACCTTTCACCCAGATCTTTTGAGCAGGAAAAACCCATTTCTAATTGGGCCATGCCTTCTCCTGGGAGCCTAGGTAAGGGCATGGAAGAAGGAAACCTTTGCTTTTTGTCTGCCTGGTCTCACCTCACTAGCAAATCAATTTCTTCACTGGCATTAGAGCCTACTCCTTTGGGAATCCAGCATATACTGGAGAACAGCTGAGATCATCTCTCATGGAATGAACAATTACTGGGTTCTTGCACTTTCCACTTATGTGTAGCCATTGTTAGATTAGCTGTGTAGCCATTGTTAGATTAGCTGGATTGTAGCCTGTAAACCATTCAAATAAATACCACTTCTATGTATGGAGAGATTATTTCTCTATGTTCTGTTACTGAGGAGAACTCTGACTAGTACCTTATTTTAATCTGTTCCCAATGTTTAAACAGATGTGAGGTGCAAATTATGCCTTATGGGATCTGATTTTGCTATACATTTTGAATGAATGAAAACCATTTTAAAATTTAGATTCTATTTACACAAGGCTTATTTTTTTCCAGTGTCTAAAAGTTTTAGACTTAAAAGACTTGCCAAAGCCAATTTTATTAGCAAATTAATTGGCTTCATAAGTACAGATTATCATATTAACTTGTGTCAAGAGACTTTTGTGCACATGAGCATGATGCTTAAACCCCTCAAATCAACCAGTGTTCCGAATAAATATACACCAAAGATAGAAGGGTGTCATGTATAGGAACGGATCGTAATACAGAAGGATGGGTTAGTGCTGTCTCTTTCGTGCCTTATCTGACATCACGACTAATGTGTACATCTATTTTGTCTCCAGACTATCACTCTCTTAACATTCTGTGACTGTGCCCTTCCCCCGGCCTTGAGCAGGCCACACTTAATGACCTTAATGACCCAGGTGGAATCTTCCACCTTGCTGTACTGGCAATTTCCTACAAGAGCAGACTACCCCGCTGAGCTTGCTTTGCAACAAGATCCAGCTGAAACAAAGCAACATAATCTATCTGAAAGAAAGGATGGGCCTGTGGGCTCTTCCTATATAAAATACAGTGCTGAATATTAAACTTTGCGCCTTGATCAGAACCTTTGTATTGGCTTCATACTTCTTTCCCAGTCAGTTTCCTTTTTTTTTTTCAGGTACCCAGTTTGTCCTCAGCCACTGGATGGCTACATGTGATGATGGAACTGAACTGTTGCTGGCCGTGCCCAGTAATTTTTCTATTAGACATGTAGATGAGGCCAAGAGGCATTGGGAGACAGTTCAGCCTTGAGTATAAGCTACATATCATATCTCAAGAACTTAGAACAATAACAAGATGCCCAATATACCATTAGCATACTGTTGATATTGAATGCCTGCTGAAGAGATAACGTTTTGAAACAACTGCCTTCATTGTGTGGATTGTTAAAATTACTCTTATTTCTCTTATTCATATCTTTGGTCATAGTGGGTACTAGGAAACCAAAAACTACATATGAGGCTGGAACTGTCAATCACTGCACGTCCAACACATTTTTTAAAAGAACTTTACATTGCATTAAATATTGATACATTTTATAGTTAATAGAATATCAAAGTTTATTTAGAACAATTTCTTCTGCCTTAGTACATTTTAACATTGGTCATAAGTTTATAATGATAAAAATGAGCTTATAGAAACCTTGCCACAATGAAATACAGTGCAGATCAACTGCTTGCCAGGCCTTTAGAAATCTCTCCCAGTAACTTTATGCAAAGCAGCATCCTGTGAAAAACTTGAAAGTACAAGTGTACTTGCCAAAGGATAATTATTCAGAAGAGAGTATTAAGCAAGTACTTAAATAAAATGCTAACCTCTAGGGGAAGAATTGAAGTGGATCATCACTTCATCCCTTGCAATATTATCTCAGCCACTTTATGGTATTTACTGAGCATAAGGGAGACCATCAATGATGCGGTGAAGTTTGTTGATAATATTTCCAACTGACAATAATAAATTGATTTTATTAGTTTGTATGCTTATGTTAGTAGGGGAAAGGGTTGGTTTTTTTTTGTTTTGTTTTAATTGGACCTATTTGAACTTGATGTATAAAATATAACCATTCTATTTATAAATTGAATATATTTTCATGCATTTAAATTGTCCAATGCTTAAAATAAGTGAAAACACTGACCTTTTTTATATAAATGGCAAAATCTTGAAAAGTCCTTTCTTGTATCTTCTTGAAACACAAAGGGAACTAACAACACCTGCAGACACCTTATTGTCCAACAGCACACCAAACCCTTTGCCTCCTCCTACCCATGCCAATGTGCCCTTTGTTAGACTTTCAGCATCCCTGCCTCTCCCCATCTCCCAGCCCTGGTGCCAGCCCTCGCATACTCACTGATGGTGGGATCTCACAAGAACCCCTGTCCCTTCATATTCATCTTCTCTTTATTTTGCTTTGTTTCATTTGTTCAGGTTCTGTCCTTTCTCTCACCAGTTTGGTTCGATTTCGTGTGAGTTTCATGAGATATAGCAAATGTTATTTGTTTGTACCTGTTCTTGTGGTTGATCACTATGAATGCCATCGTATTTCTGATTTTCCTTTATGCCTCAGGTCCTGTTATGTTGTGTCTCCCATTTCAAGTTGGTTCAAGAAATTTAATTTTTTTTCACAGTTGGGGAAATTTGAGTGTACGACAAGAAGGAAAATACAATTGAGTAAACATATTTCAATGCTAACAATTTTTTATTTAAAATCAGAACAGGAGTTCTGTATGGAGACATACCTGGGTAATATTAGAAATGGGGAGGCTGAGGTAGGTCAAGGAAAAGACTGATGGCAGCCCAGATTCCAGAACAAAACCTTGTCTCAAAAAAACAAGAATAATTAAATAATATGTGAAGCAGTATAAAAAAATTACAGATAATGCCCATGCAAATACAATAACCATACACTTCTCAGACCACTCCAGGAAAGGAGCTCTCCAATTATCGTCACATCAATATTTCTCCACATTAATCAATATAACTCCATATTATATTAACATGATGTGTTTTTAAATTTATCTCTTATAGCAATCATATTTATACTCCTGACAATTAAAGGCTGGAAAAACCTCAGTCATATTTGGCATCTATTTTCCCTGACACCTTATCAATGACAATAATTATATACTATTATTATTTTGCAGATTTGGTTTGAACCTTCAGAAAATAGGTAGGCTATGTTTTGCAAAATATAAACACTATATATACACATACACACACACATATATGTATATATAACACACATATATATAACTTTGAAATTTATATATTAATACATTTGATTAATATCCCATGTACCTAATTCACCTAATTCACTCCGTCTTTAGTAGACTATTAATATCTTCTCATTTCAGCATTTACAGTCTGTACAATGAAATTACTGCTTTTAATAACTGTAGTAAAGTTTATCAAAGATTAATTTTTCTAACATTGAATCTGTATGGTAAAATTATCTTTTTTTTATAACTATGTAAATACAATGTTGTCTGCCAAACTCCAATGTGAGACTACATCTGCATCTGTTTACTTTCTTAATTCAATGCAGTTATCTTAAGATGACAGTAACTATTTCTTCTTTATATATATATATATATATATATATATATATCTTGATATCAAGATATATGTCTATATATCAAGATATATGTATGTATATCTTGACAACACACTTCTATAACAGCTTGAGACACTTCACTCTAGCAAAGTAAGTCCTAGGTTTTTGTCCTTCACATACATTCCTTAGAAAAATGTAATTTGATGAGGGTTGAAAAATCCAATTTATTAATATGCAATGAAGATAGTTTTAAAAGCATCTCACTGGGTAAATTAGTAATAGTAGTGAGTTATTGATAGATGCTAAACAAATAATCATTAAATAAATATAAAAAGACACTTTGAAAGTATATTCTTTTTTTATTTTTAATGAACAAACAAAAACAACAAGAACAAACCCCTGTTGCCTCCCCCTCCCCATGCCTGCCACCCCACCTTCTCCCACTTATCTGCCCTTATCTTCCCCTACACTGGGGCACAGAACCTTCACAGTGCCAAGGGCCTCTCCTCCCATTGATGACTGACTTTGCAATCCTCTACTATACACATGCTGCCAGCACAATCAGTCCTACCATGTATAGTCCTTGGTTGGTGTTTGAATCTCTGGGAGCTCTTGAGGGCATTGGTCAGTCCATATTGATGTTCGTCCCAAGAGGCTGCAAACCCTTCAACTCCATTGGTTCTTTCTCTAAGTCCTTCATTGGGGATCCTGTACTCAGTTCAATGGATGGCTGTGAGCCTCTACTTCTGTATTAGTCAGGTACTGTCAGAGCCTCTCAGGAGACAGCTATATCAGGCTGGAGTGCCCTTCCTTCAGTCTCTGCTCCATAGTTAGTCTCTGCAACTCCTTGCATGGGAATTTCGTTCTCCCTTTTAAGAAGGAATGAAATATCTTCCTTTTTCTTGAGTTTCTGGAGGTTTGTGGGTTGTACTTTGTGTATTCCGAACTTCTGGGCTAATAACCACTTATCAGAGAGTGCATACCATGTGTGTTTTTTTGTGGAGAAAGAGGAACACTACTTCACTGCTGGTGGGATTGCAAGCTGATACAACCACTCTGGAAATCAGTTTGGCGGTTCCTCCGGAAACTGGACATAGTTCTACCGGAGGACCCAGCTATACCACTCCTGGGCATATACCCTAAAGATGCTCCAACATGTAATAAGGACACATGCTCCACCATGTTCATAGCAGCCTTATTTATAATAGCCAGAAACTGGAAAGTATATTCAAATATTTGGTTAAATGAACAAATTAATTCTAAGAGTTATGTTTTATTACAGTGAATGTATCAAGTAAGAATAAGTTATTTGAACAATTGTTAATATAATTTGGATATAAAGAGAATAAGAAAGAGCTAACTAGATCTTAAAGGTCAATGATTTTAATTGCATTGTTCAATCCAATTAGAAATGCACATTTGGCAATTATGAGAATACTTGACCACAAGTTTAATCATACAATATTCCGTAATTAAAATTAATTAAATAAGATATCTGGTCGTTAAATACACATAAAAGTTAAACCTCAATTTAAGAGAACACTGTGGCTCTTCGAAGTACTATAAGTTCTTAATTTTTTCAGAGGGAAAATATGTCCTTGATCTTCAAGTAAATCTGAGAAGAGTCTGGGTAGCATCTTTGAAGGATGTTGAAGAATGTTCTATATCTTTGTTTCCCTCCTTTCTTTCTTCAGATACATATTTCAATTCTTGGAGGATTTGAACAGCTACTAAACTACCTAATAAATATAATTACTCACAAAATGGCAATGGCCATTTAAAAGGGAACCTTCAAAATAAAAAGTTCATCTTTCATCTCCACACAACCAAAGTCTAAATTGCTTACAGAATGAACACCCCTTTTAAGGCTGGTCCTTGAAAATACTGCCTGGTTGGAATTGAATTAAGGTATCTTACACTAGAAATGGGGAACACCGAGCCTGAATCAGCCATCTTCTGTAACCAGGAAAAGCCTCAAGTGGAGAGATTAGAACACCAACCCAGCCATTAAACCTTTGACTTACAGTTTTGCCCTGTCTTCAGTGTGTTCTGAAACCATTAGCAACTGATGTTACCAGATGCAAAGTCCCGCGGCCAAACATTAGGTGGAGCTCAGGAAGTCCTACAGAGGAAGGGGAAGAAGGATCAGAGGAACCACAGGGGTCAGAGGCACCATGAGAACATGATCCACAGAACCAACTGACCTGAATTCATAGAGGCTCACAGATATAAAGGAACCTGTAGGTATCGGACCTAGGCCCTCTGAGTGTACATTATAGCTGAATAGCTTGGTGTTCTTGTGGAAATCTTATGAATAGGAGTAGGTGCTGTGCTGCTCCTGACACTTCTGCCTACATGTGGGACCTTTTTCCTCCTATTGGGTTGCTTTATCCTTCATCCAGCCTTGATGTAATGTTCCTGGTCTAGTTGTAGCTTTTTAGGCTATGTTTGGTCGATGTCCCTGGGAGGCCCACTCTTTTCTTAGGGGAAGCAGAGCAGGGTGGATCTGGGAAACAGAGAGGACATGGAAAAGAAAGACTGGAGGTTGGGGAGGAAGGGGGAACATTAGTCAAGATGTAAGACATGAGAGAAGAATCTTTTGAAAAGAAAGAATTTAGGTGCCTTACACCAGTAATTTTCTTCCCGAGGGTCATGCACAGACTCATTCACAGGGGCTGTATATTAGATACCCTACATATCAGATATTTCCATTAGGATTCATAACAGTATCAACGTTATAGTTATAATGCAGCAAGAAAAATAATTTTATGGTTGGGGGGTTACCACAACACGAGGAACTGTATTAAAGGGTCACAGCATTAAGAAGATTGAGTAGCACTGTGATATATAAAGAAGAAAAAGTAACAATTTTTAAAAATAAAGAAACTATAAATTTGAGAAAGAGCAAAAAGTGACCATGGCAAAGGATGGAGGGAAGAACAAGAAATGGAAGAAACGATGTAATTGTATTTTAATTAAAAAAAAAAGAAGTAAATTTCTTAGGATTTAAAAAAGTAATGGAAGATTGGACATTTGTAGAGTAATCCAGCAACCCATGCCATTTCACATCCATAGTAAGCAGTGAATAATTTCAACCAAACTTGAGCCTGAATCAACTTTCATTTTTAAAAGTCTCACCTAACTAAACCAATCTTAATTGTTCTGACAGAGTGCTAAAGGAAATCTCAAAGAGTAAATGACATAGGTTGAAACCAGATGGTGGAGAAATGCTAGCTCTCGCACTTTAGAGTCCTGAGAAACAAAAGAAGAAAGTCTTGGGGGAGGGGTGCGGGTTCAAGGTTGACCTTACATGGAAGGAGATGCTGATGGACTGAGCATGAAGAGAGCAAGTTGTATGCTTCTTCTTTCGACTGGGTGAGGAACCTACTTTCCCTCTTCATCAGCGCATATGGAGAGCTATTTGAGAGGATGCAAAAGATAAAGGCTGCTAATCATCAGGAAAAAAAATCTGCAAAAGTTGGAATCTGCTCAGCACATCCTTTGGCGAATTTGTTGCTCCACCACATTCCCATTAAAACATAATGGTGTTCAACCACTTTTAAAAGAATTACACTTGCCATACTTACCTAAGGAGATATTATTTTCATAAATGAGTGGGGTTTTTTTTTTCTGATTTGGCATTTTTATTTTGTTAGACTCACAAACCATCACATGTTCTGAAAATGCATATTTCTTTGTGTTGTGAATGCCAAAGAGGCTATAGTGGTATGAATATGCTGGGCCGAAGGAGTAGCACTTGTTGGAAGAAGTGTGTCACTGTGAACACGGGCTTTAAGATCCTCATCCTAGCTACCTGGAAGCTAGTATTCTCCTAGCTGCCTTCAGAACAAGAGGTAGAACTCTCAGCTCTTCCAGGCCCAAGTCTACCTGGTTGCTGCCATGTTCCTGCCTTGATGATAATGGACTGAACCTCAGAACCTATAAGCTAGCCCTGATTATATGTTGTTCTTATAAGAGTCACCTTGGTCAAGGTGTCTGCACAGCAATAAAACCCAAACTAAGATAGAGACCCTGCCATAAATCACAATACTATAATTACAAAAATAGTTTCAAATTTATCTATCTATATGTATATCTATCTATATGTAGATCTAGATCTAGATTGAGAATGAGATATGTAACTATATCAATATCTCTATGTCTACCCAGCTATCGATCATCTATCATCCATCTTTGTCATCATCTATGAATTCACCATGCATCCCAGGCAATCTTTGAACTCATCATGTTCCTGCCTTAACTTAGATTAGTGTGGGGATTATAAACATATGTGTAGTTAAAATTGCTTTGAAGAACCTGACAAATCTAAATAAAGTAAAATGATAAAAGCAAAAGAAAAAAAAACGTTGATTTATCTTTGTTCATTGTTGCATTCTGATATAGGGAAATTAGTCATGAAATAGCAGATGGGAGTTTGATCCATCAACACTGCTTTACTCATTCATTGAATACAAGTGATGTCTCTAGATAACGTCTTCTTCACATTCTCTTAATATAGCAGAGTGTCAATTATTTTAACATGGTTTTACTCCTTTGTGTTAGTGAAGGATTGGTTTACTAAAACAATACGAAATATAATGTCGTAATGACTAGACGTTTCATACAACAGGGTATCCTTCTGACATTGGTTTTACTTCTATCTGGAAAAAAGTAAAAAA
>JADRCC010170627.1:0-11685 GCA_019843855.1 Hylomyscus alleni | reverse complement strand
CTCTCTCTCTCTCTCTCTCTCTCTCTCTCTCTCTCTCTCTCTCACACACACACACACACACATCACAAATAAGAGGGCTGGGGATTATTATAACTCAGTGGTAGGCAGCTTACTTAGTAAATACTAGTTCATAGGAATAACCAATTAGGACTTACCTAATTATTCATGTGAAAACATGTAAGGACGAACAACCACAAAGAACACATATTACATGACTCTGTTTAAAACTCTAAAAAACACCAACAGAAAGTACAGTGGCTGCTTGTTTTCAAATAAGGAGGAAGAGGTGGATGGCAAAGTCGCACACTATACCTACTTGGCTTTCTATGTGGGTGCTAGAGATCCCATTTCAATCCTCAATATAAGCATAGCAAGAACTTTATCCAGTGAGCTATTGCCCCAGCCCTCCACCTGGGGTTTCCTTGTTGAGTAATTTGCTTGTGAAGTTGATATTCACTCATTGCCCATTTTTATTGGATTGTTCTTCTTGTTCTTATTAATGTGTATACTGAGTACAAAGACACACAAAGAGCTGTGTCCCTGTGTCCCAGAAGACAATTGTTAAATAAAGATCCCCATCATTAACGTCTTCCAGAGTAAAGACTTGATTTTTAAAATGTTTTTTGTTTCATTGAGGTAAAATTTAAATGAATCAACTACACTACAATCCTAACACTTGGGGGACTAAGAAAGAAGGATCAGCCTGAGGCTAGCCTGTGGTATATAATGACAGGCTCTGTCTTAAAGCTCACTCTCTCTTTGAGCTTGGTTAGCTCAAAGCATACAATTCTAGGAATTCTGACTGATATATATAATACCTGGGAAACTGCTTCTACAAACGAGGTACAGACTCCCTGAGCTGCAAGGCAAGACCCTGTCTCAAAAAGACCAATATCAAACAAACAAAAAAATCACATCATACAGGTGATGCTTTGTCCACCTTTTTTGTTTGTTTGTTTTAAGTGTGTCTCACAGCTGGAAAATTTCAAAGAAAAAGCTCCAGGAGCCCTTTGTCTCGATAACTATGCACATAAAAGCAATCAGAGAAGTCAACAAGGAAATGATGGTCATGTCTCATTATTACTTACCCTTTGGTCTTTTTGTCTAAGTACTTCTTACATGTTCTCTAAGTCAGACATTTATTTTGGTCATGAATGCAACCCTAATGTAAACAAACAGTACCTTTTATCCCTCCCTCTATAGTCCTGTAAGTAGAAAAAAAATATTAAAAGTCTGCTTCTGTATTTGGCCATGGTGGTCTCACACACTGTAACCAGGACTTCTGAAACCTTACTGAACAGCTCATCCAGTCAGAGCACTCCTAAGGTGTCCTTGAGCATATGGGGACTCTAACTAAAGGTGAGGGTGGTAACTGGTGTGGAGATCACTGTGCATCTTTAGCAAACTGAGGGGAAACGGTAGTGGTAGAGCTTAACAAGGCAGCAAGACAGCAGTAGCTACTTCAGTTAAAAGTAGAGTGACATCTGTAGTGGTTTGAATGCGCAATGGTCCCCAGAGATTAAAGTTTTGAACTGGTCCCCAGTTGGTGGCACCATTTGGGAAGGTTATGGAGCCTTTGGGAGATGCAGTCTTGGAAGCATGTCATTAGGTGTGGGCTTTGAGGGTTTGTAATCTCTTTCAGTTTGCTGTCTCTGCTCTGTGTCCTGCTGGGATGTTATCTTCCACCATGGTGGACTCTCCCTCTGGAACAACAAGCCCCATGAACTCTTCCTCCTATAAATTTCTAAGTTAGGGTATTTTATCATGACATAAAAGGACCTAATACGGCACGCATAACAGCCCCGCTGACTCAGCTGTAGACAGCAGCCGACTGTTTTGCTGTCAGGGTAATACTGGTAAGGAGCCACTAGTGACGAAGTCACAGGGCTCTTTTCCTGAGTTGAATCACAGAATAGAAAACACACCTCCTTGATGTAAAGCTACCTTCCAAGTGTGGGGCCCTTTAATAGCTGTCAACTAGGTCACAGTCTATGGTTTATACCAAACTCAGAATTTCAGAAACCTTTGATTGCTTGAAAAGGTCACCAGTTATGGTACCAAAGTCATCCACAATTTGCCAAGGCTAGGGCTCTCATGTATTCCTCCATCTTAACTTCAGCCACGTGGGTCAAACAGCTACAGTTTTGAAAATATTCAGTCTGGCAAGCATTTTAGTTATTTAGTCCACCTATTCCTTTTTGATTTGTCAATTGTGTGTGTAACCTATAAGTACTCCTGAGTGTGCGAGTGTGTGTATCTTTTGGGAAGTATGGGTGGAGGAGAGGATGTCAGGTGGCATTCGCAATCTCCCCACCTTACTTCCTTGAGACACAGTCTCTCATTGAAACTATAGCCAGGCTGAGGGCCAGCATGCCCCACTGATGCCCATCTTATCTCCTAAGCACAAGGGTCACAGCATGCAGGTTTTTACACGGGAGCTGAGATCTGAACTTTGTAATTTCCTTTTACACAGCAGACTGTGAAACAGTCTGCTTCTCCTGGCTTTGTTTGTTTCTTGAGACATTTGCTCTATACAGCCCAGGACGGCCTCAAACTGGATGTTCTTGGTCCCAACCTCCGCAGAGCACTGAGGCATGGGCATACGCCATCTTGTGCTTTCATTCTACTGGGATTTCTTTCCCCATCACTCCTCGAACTTCTAAATCTTTATCTGCATTTTTTAATATAAAAAGACTTAAATACATATGTAAGAAACTTGAAATAATATCAATACCCACAGTCTCTCCAGAGTCAATACTTTTGAGCTAGTTTAAATCGGTTTATACAGCACACACACACAAACATATAAGTGGTTTTGCTGAACTGTATTTTTTTTTAGATTTTTTTTTTATGTGCATGAGTGTTTTGCCTGCATGTATGTTTGTGCATGACATAGGTGTCCATGCAGTGTCCATGGAGTCCAGAAGAGGGGCACTGGACCCCTGCAACTGGAGCTAGAGGGTTGTGAGCCACCATGTAGGAACTGAACTTGGATCTTTTGCAAGAGCAGTCAGTGTTCTAAACCACTGAGCCATTTCTCATAGTCTGGCCACATAGACTATGGCCACATAGTCTAACCTCTTAAAAGTCTGGGAGATTCCAATGTCTAAAAATTGGTCTTGTTTTGGGCTTGTACCACAGTAAGAGCCAAGATTTTTAAACTCTACTAAACACAAAATAAACAAACACACAAAAAGACTTTATATATTTATGTTCATTTAAGAAAATGCTAGTAGTGATGTATTATTTTGAAATATACAGTTAATATATTTGGAGTTATTTAAAATTTATACTGAGAAGAACGTATTTTCAGTATTGCTGTAGACAAGCATCTATATAACACTGTTAAATTGATAGTTGTTTTATATCAAAAATAAATGAATGAATAAATAAATTAATTTAAAAAAAAAGTCTGGGAGATTGAAATCACAATGAATTGCCATTCAAGCTGGGCTGAAGGGACCTCTCAGTGTTTATTCACTTATTATTCTCACAGAAGACCTGGGTTCAGTTCCCAGCAATCCCATGGTGGCTCATAACTACAGTTCAAAAGGGACCAATGCCTTCTGATCTCCATGGACACTGGGCACATATATACATACAAGTGGGCAAAACACTCATACACATAAAACAGATCTAATAAAATAACAAGTGGTGTGAAGCCCTTTGTGAACACTCATACACATAAAATAGATCTAATAAAATAACACGTGGTGTGAAGCCCCTTGTGAATACTCATACACATAAAATAGATCTAATAAAATAACACGTGGTATGAAGTCTCTTGTGAATACTCATACACATAAAATAGATCTAATAAAATAACACGTGGTGTGAAGCCCCTTGTGAACAGGAGCTCCTGGTTCAGGTAAGATGTGTGGTCTGGTTCCAGAGGTTCAGGCCAGGTTCAATCCCCTACCCTGCAGCTTCAGAGAAAGCACAACAGAGTTGGAGTGAAAATCTACTTTAATAATCCAGCATCAACTAAATTGAGATCCTCCCCTCTCAATTGAAGGGGTGGAAGTCAAGTCTTGGCAATGGGCCTCAGTCCACTAAGAGGTTCCGGCTTACAGAAGGGAACAGCTCAAAGAAGCCCTAAAATGAGAGTCAGAGGGAACTGGGAATTAGTGAGTGAGCAGATGGCAGTGCCCCACCACGCACCTCCCATCACCTCCAGTCTAGTAACAGAAGCACCGAGGCTTCTATGCCTCATCCCCCAGCCCTTTCCAGCCAACCACTTTCCTCTGAGGCCTTGAAAATGAGGAATGGTGTGGCCTGTGTTAAAGGCTTAGTATTATTGGGAGAGAGTGGGGCCTGAAGGGAAGGAAGAAGTTAGGTCACCTGGGATGAAACATACCTTTGAGGGACACTGGAACCCATATTCTCCTTCCTCCTCTCCACAACCCTCTCTCTTTCCTGTCAACTCTCTCGGCAGCAGATTCCTCTAGCACATGCTCTTGATATTCTGATAGCACATCATATTCTGCTTTATCACAGGCCTCAAATCGACAGCCAGCTAGCCATAGACTAAAGCCTCTGAAACGACTGACTTCTTATGAACTGCTTACCCCACACTTTGTTAGAGTGATGGAAGCTGACACAGGGACGGTTTACTACACTGTAGTTCCATAGCAATCAGACCCCGGCACTGAGACTAGCCACTTACTGGTGGAGTGGAGGGCCAGGTGGGAGTTACCTTGAAAAGGGTGAGGGTCTGGAGAACTCCAGTGGTACAGGCTGTCTCCCGGATAGAGTGCATGGCCAGCTGGGGGCTGCCTAAGTCCAGCACCCGAAGCCCCAGCCGAGAAGCCAAGATAGGTCCAATGGTGGTACCACACGGGGAGTCATTCCTGACCATGAGGTCCTGGTGAGAGGAGGAGAGGTCATAAGCTAAACACTAGATACACTCACTAAGATCAAGGAGGAAGCTACCCTAGAGCCACAGGGCTGGAAGATCATTTAGTTCTATGTCTTCTACCTTTTTGTTACTCTCATACACAATGTGAAACCCCAATACACAAAGGAAAAAAAAAGTTAATAGTTTTAATGTTCTAAAAATCACTGCTGGCTTGGCTGAATGCTTGCCTAGTACACATAAAGCCCTGGGTTTGATCCTCAGCCATGCATACATTGGGCATGGTGGTGCACACTTGTAATCCCAAGACTCTGGAGATGGAGGAATCAGGAGTTTAAGACTATATTCTGCGTCATAGTGAGTTTGAAGCTACATGGGCTACATAAGACCCTCTCTCAAAACAAACAAAGAAACAAAAACAACAACAAAAAATCAAGGAAATCATAATATGAAAGTGGATTTTAAGATCTTTAAATGTGAAACGTTAATATAAAAGTCAAATTTTAGTCAGGTATTAACCCATTGTACTGGCAGGCTTGTGTGGCAGTCATCACAGCTAGAGTCATCAGAGAGGAAGGAGCCTCAGTTGAGGAAATGCTTCCATGAGATCCAGCTATAAGGCATTTTCTCTTAGTGATCAATGGGGGAGAGGGCCATCCCTGGGCTGGTGGTCCAGAGTTCTGTAAGAAAGCAGGCTGAGCAGCCATATGAAGCAGGCCGGTAAGCAGCACCCCTCCATGGTCTCTACATCAGCTCCTGCCTTCCAGTTCCAGTCCTGCTTGAGTTCCTGCCCTGCCTTCCTTCAGTGATAGACTTTGATATGGAAGTGTACGCTCAATCAACCCTTTCCTGCCCGACTTGCTTTTTGGTCATGGTGTTTTGTTGCAGCAATAGAAACCCTGACTAAGACAAATTGGTATCAGTGGAATACTGATGTGACAGATCTGACCATGTTTTAGGGAAGATTGTGGAGGGACTTTGGAACTTTGGGCTAGAACCATTGAGTGTTAAGACCTCAGTGGGAAGTTCTGTAGGAGCTTGGAAGATAAGAATGTTAAGAGAGTGTAGAAGATGCCTGGCTTGTGAAACTTCAGAGGGAAGAGTAGACTATCAGGGCCATCTGCTATTTTAAGATTTTGTAGTTCTAGTTTGTTGGGACTGAAAGTGAAACTTTTACGTTACTAGGACAACTGATGCTGGTCAGCTGGAGCTAAGCAATTAGCAGTGATTAAGAAGAAACCATCACTGTAGTGAAATCTTCTGGGAAGTGTTTTCTGAGAGCACAGAGAAGCTATGTTTCAGAGGAGGCCAAGGTTGTACTTTGCGCTGCAGCTGGACTTGGTAATGTGTAAGAGTCGCCCAGGTGGTACTGGTTGTGAAGGCATGAGGGATCATGGAAAGCAGTTGAGGCTTGACACTGAGAGGCCAGGAGAGGCCAGTGGTGAAGGTGCAGCCTCAGTGGCCATTGAAGGTCCAGGACTGAAAGGGTCATGCAAAGAAGTTGAGGCCTAGCACCAGAGGAAAGCTTCAGAAGCAAACTGGTCTAGGTGAGTCTCTTCTTTTGTCCCTCTTGCTCTCAACTCTGGCCTTCTCTCCTGCTACTAGACTAACTCATTCCTATTCCCCCTGGGGATCTTTCTGTTTGTGCCCTCTGGCTGAGATGTTCTCTCTCTGGACCTTCCCACAGTATTTCTTTCTTAGCGGCTGCCTCTCACTTGTTCCCAGAGACCTCTCTGTGAGTGGAATGATCAGACAGTACATAGGATAAGATGGAGACACTGATGTAGAGACAGCCCTTGTCTAGTACTGCCTCTCTCAGAACTTGATGTTGTCCATCGCTGGACTGCCCTGGGCCCAATCTCATGTGGAGTACGTGTGTCCACATGCAGGGCAACTGAGGACAGTGGTAGGTGATTTCAGGCCAGGGGGAAAATGAACACTTGGGATTCTAGTCTCTCCAGTCCTGAATATTCCTTCTGGGTTGAAGCACAAGTTAAGAAAGACACGGGGATGTGGGATATTAGAAGGAAAAAGGGCAGGACTAACCTACCAGGTGGTAGAGTAATCGTTACAGAAACCAGCAGGACAGAGCTCATTATCACCCTCACTTTACAGATGGGCACACTAAAACTCAGACAGCTTAGCAAACTAGGTCAAAGTCACCACAAAGCCAGCACTGCATCTAGCTCTGCACCCAAAACCCCTGATGATCTTCTCACTCACTGGGACTCCATCCACTAGAGTCTCTCTCCTATGCTCCTCACTCACTGGGGGCACATCAGTTTATGTCTTTATCCTGACCCTCCACCAAGCCTTCCCAGAAAAGATGCACATTCACCTGCAGGGGGACCCCAACTTGGCCAGCCACCTCTCGAATCATGGACTCGGACACTGCATTAGAGGCATAGCGCTGCTTGCTGTTCACCTTGATCACAGGACCCTGGGAAAAGTCAAGGAGAAACAGAACAGAGACGTATGTGAGGCCTGTGTGAACCACATAGGCCGGAGTTGGCCAGGCCACCACATCTTTGAGAAGTAGTATCTTACCTTATGGAACAAGGGCCGGTGGTTTTCTTCATGCTTGTCCCTGTGAGAGGTGATAAAGACCAGGAGGGCACACTGTAGTGGGGGCTGTCAACAGCCACCGCCTCTTCCAAGGCAGATGGTACTAATGGTCATGGAACTCTTTCCCACTTAGCCCTGCATGTCCTCAAGAGCATCAGAACAAACGTTTCAGGCAGATTCTGGCTATGAAAGGAAGCAAGGTCATAGACTACGCTTCTTTAACATACACACCTGGCTTAGGCAACACATGCCATTGATTAAGTCTGGCCTGGGAACAATCCAAAGGAAGACTACTGAACTACTCAGCAGATGGAGAAAGGCAGAGCCAGGAGCTAGCCTGCAAGTGAGCTGTGCCAGGTGTCTAGCATAAGCAGTGCCGGTATGAAGACTCACGAGTAGTTTGGGTGGACAGCATGGGCCATGTCTGCGCTGATCATGAAGGACTTAGGTATGGCTTCCTCGAAGGCAGTCAGTCGCTGAGGGGTGGCTGAGATGCGCCGTAGAATCAGCTCTGTCAGCAGAGACTGTGCTCCTTGTGCACTCTCTGACCCCACCTGCAGATGGCAGAGAACTGACTGTGATAATTTGGACGTGGGCCTGGACTGTAAGAGGAGCTCAGTGTTCAGAATGGCCCAGGATCCGCCTGAGTCACTTGGTAGAGATAGGTATCCTTAGAGACTTGCCTAAGCCCAGGTCATTTCTGAACAACTGACAGTGGACTAGGGCCAGACTAATTCCTAGTCATTTATGGACTAGAAATATTACTTACTGATGAAGTTTCCACTAGGGCTAGGCAGGTGTCATAACACCCTGGTTAATTTCCTTTGAACCATGGGACAGAGACTGTTAACTATCCATGGCACCTTTCATAACAAGATCCAAGCTAAGCCACACAACTAACTTCCTAGCTAGAGACAGCACTCGCAGTTTCCTCTGTAGCTGAATGTGGCCACCCTAGGTTCTGTGAATGTAAGGAATAATAAATTCCATTTCGGGACCACAATCTTGAAGACACAGGCATCTATTCTCTCTGCCTTCTCCTTTATGGCTGACTTCGTATAGACAAGATGGCCAGAGAGAGATGGAACACCAACTAGAGTAATAGACAGAGACCTATCCAAACTGCTAACTCACCCAGGGAGTTACATGAGAGAACTAGCTACCTCTCAAGCTACACTACTGCATTTCAAGATTACAGCTAAACACATAGCTGGCCACTATGTGCCAAGCCGCAGACCTGAAAGAAAGACCTGTGTAGTGCCCCATCCTTGGGATAGGAATGCAGCAAGGTACACAAGAGAATACAGGCTATGGAATCCATTATAAAGATCTATGCAGAGCCAGAAGGGAACAAGTGCTATGGACACACTGGCGGCTCTCCTTTCTCCCTCTTTGGAGTCTCTAGAATGCCCTGGCTTGCTCTGAGTGTGGGCCACTAAGCAGTTACTGAATACTCCCTAGAGGGACCTCTGCCCCAGCCCCCTACATACCTCTTCATTGTCGTAGAGTGTGACCATGCGTACATGTGGGTCCCTGGCCAGGGAGGCAGGGGATGCACAGGAATCAATCAATGCCTAGATGGGGAAGGAGACAGGCTCATTATCCCTGACCTTTTGTTTCATTCACCTTTGTCTCCCAGTACCTGGGAGGGACATGCTGCCCTTTCTCTTGGGGCACTGCCTGGCAGAGGGTGAAGGAGGACCTTTCTAATGGAATAAGTAAATCCATTCTCTGAGTATTTGCTCTAGTACGCTCCCATGCAGAAGGTAGGAGGATAATGTTGAAGACAGACAAACTATAAGTCCTGGGAAGCCAATGATTATGAAGATCGGTCAAACTAATGGGCTTCCGTAAACAGCTCTAGACATGTCCTCAAGCCCAGCTGGTTGGCTCAGAAGCAGACACAGGCCCCAGACCTACCATTACCACCCAAAGCCTATCTCCAATCACAAGACAGGCAGGGAAAAGCAAGTTAAAAAGCAGAGGAGAGGGGTAAAGGTAGAAGGCTGAGAAATAGCCTGACTGGAGTAGAGAGAAAGTGAAGAACACGAAGGTAATCAAGAGGTACAAACAGCCCTGCTGAGGTCCTAAGGATCACAAAGAAGGCTGGTGGGGAGCAAAGAGGAACCTTAAGTCAGAGGCAGAATGAGAGAAGTAGAAGAAAGTGAGACAATTATTTTTCATGGTGCCTAGGCAGAGGTCATTAAGGAAAAGTAGAAGACGCCATGGCACCCAGAATACTGTCAGCTTTTCCACACCTTAGCTCCTGGTCCCAGACCAGCACAGTAATAATGATGTCAAGGCTGCAGCACATGGGCCCTTCCCAGCACCAACAGGGTGAGGGCCTGGCTAAGCAGCCATGGTTCACCACCTCCTGGGGCTCCCACCTCAATTCTTAACTCCCCACCTCTCCTGCTGCCTGGGGTGCTCTGGCTTCTCACCTGCAGGGCACAGAAGCAGCTGTGCAGATTGTCCAGTCTCGGAGCAAAGATGAACTCTTCATAGGCTCCACCCAGGACCTAGAAAGACAGGATGAACACCTAAGTGCCCAGGCCCTCTCACCACTTCTCCCTGTTCCCAAGGGCCAGAGCAACTCTTGACTGTTTGCTCAGGAAACTATTCTTGCTGTTCAACAATGAACAGCCAGGAAAGTATCCTACAGCATCTGACTTCTCCCAGAGGGGCAGGCCAAAGGAGAGCTATGAGGTCAGTCACCAAAAAAGAAAAAAAGAAAAAGAAAAGCATCGACGGTGATTCACACCTTTGATCCCAGCACTTGGGTGACAGAGGCAGGCCGATCTCTGAGTTGGAGGCCAGCCTGGTCTACATAGTTCCAGGATAGCCAGGGCTACACAGAGAAACTCTGTCTAGAAAAACAATGCCAACTAAAAGGAAGAAAACAGCTAACAGAAACTTAGGACCAAGGAGCAGCTCCCTACTTAGCACCTGGAAGGCACCAGGCCTTTTGCCCTCAAAGGTTCCGAGCAGACAGGGACCACACACAGCAGAAACTGCAGGCCCCACCTTACACATCAACCCCAGTCTCAGAAGGGAGATGCCCTGCTTATTTAGGAACTACTGAAAGCAGAGGAAGGGCCACCTCCTGGGAAGATCAAGGATGAGACTAAGGAGCTTCAGGGATATGCTATGGTTGACAGGGACCCTGGAAGACCCCATCACAAGATCCTACAGCCACTCCTTACCGCAGGCTGGGTGTCTGCCAGGCAGAGCTCCATCTCCATGATGTTGTCAGGACTTAGGCCCAGATGGGTACAGAGCAGGGACATTAGGACTGAGTGGTGCCGCTCATCCTGTAAGGCAGGAGATGTTGGAAGTTGGACCTGCTCATCTCTTTGCCCCTTTCTAAGGGACAGGTCTGTTTCCACTCTGCCCGCCCTCCCTGTGCCAGGGGAGCTTCTTACAGTGGCACTAAGAGGCCCTGGTTCAGGAGTCCCTTTCTCCAGCTCTTCCTGAATTGCTGTGGCAAGAATAGGGACTCTGTGGGGAAATGGGTTGAGAGAAGGGACAGCCATGAACTTAAGCCTCTTCTGGCCCTCCAACTCCCAGCACACTCCCCAAATGGATAGAACTGGTTTCCAAAAGTGGAACTTGATTATGGCCACTAAGCAGTAGTCCTCTGGGTCCCAGTGGGACCCTCTGTTCTCTATATCCTACCCTCACAGCCACCACAGCCCTTGATGTGGACTCACAGGTGCATCTCTGTGTTGGGCCCAAAGTTCTCATTGATATTTCGCTGCAGATGGATGGCCAGATGTGGGATGCGCAGGATGGGCCGCTCTATATGTACAAGTCTCTGCTCCAGCCGGCCTGAGGTAGGGCACTGTGGCCAACTGGCCAGGTCAGAACTGGGCACCTCCCAAATCCAGCTGATAAAATCCCTTACTAAACCTAGAATAACCATGTCCCCTCTTCCCCACGAGTACACTATGTTCTCTCAATCTTCAGGCTGCCGAAGTCAGAGCCTCCCCAGTTCCTAGCCCCTCTAATACCACCTTGATAATGACTCGTCCGGCCAACGTCAGGTCCCGGTCAAACCATGTGCTCCAGATCCCACCACCATAGGTCTCTACACCGACCTGGTGGAAGCCCACCTGGCTTCGGCGGGATTTGCGTTTCACCTGAGCATAAGAATGAGAAGAAAGGGGACGTCTGAAAGACAACATCTGGAAAGGAGACTCAGGCAATAAGTTATCCCGAGGAAATATCACATCAGTTGACAGCTGGAAGTGTAGGGGGGGGGGGGA
>JADRCC010170624.1:0-10568 GCA_019843855.1 Hylomyscus alleni | reverse complement strand
CTTTGAGCATGCTTCTGTTTTTTCCACAGCCCTCTCTAGACACAGTAGAGCCAGACACAGAACCAACCCCAGCATGATCCTGCCAGGCCCCAGGAGAATGGTAGGCCAGTTCCTTGTCTTATGTTAGTAACTAGATCTCTGACTACAGCCTAGCTCCACTTTCTTTTCTATTTTTACAACTAGGTTTTAAGTTATTTTTAATTTTTAAAAAAGCATGAAGGTAACCCCAACACCTAGAAGATGGAAGCTGCATACAGAGTTCAGTTTCCAAGGCCAGCCTGAACTATGTAAGATCTTATCTCAAAATCATGATTGAGTTGGGTGGTAGTGGCGCACGCCTTTAATCCCAGCACTTGAGAGGCAGAGGCAGGCGGATTTCTGAGTTTGAGGCCAGTCTGGTCTACAGAGTGAGTTCCAGGACAGCCAGGGCTACACAGAGAAACCCCGTCTCAAAAAAACAACAAAACAAAACAAAACAAAAAAACAAATAAAAACATGATTGTTTCACATTGTTTGATTGTTTCAAATAAAAACATTGTTTCACTGTGTAACCCAGTCTGGCCTCAAACTTGGGATCCTTGTCTTTCAGCCTCCTAAATCTTGGGATTACAGCCCTGTGTCAATTTACCTGGTGTGTGTGTGTGTGTGTGTGTGTGTGTGTGTGTGTGTGTGTGTGTTCTTTTATTTTGTTTTCCAGACAGAGTCTCCCTATGAATCCCATCCTAGGCTGGCTTTGAATTACTTCTCTTTCTGCCTCAGACTCCCGTGTATTAGCAGTACAGATACATGCCTCTACATCCAGATAATGGTGACCTGTTTTATATTAGCTTTTTGAAATTTAATTTTTGATTGTGTAGGTTGGGGAGGAAGGAGAAACACCAGTGCTTGTGTGAAGATGAGAGAACAACTTTCAGCAGTCAGTTCTCTTCTTCCATCCTGTGAATACCAAGGGATCAAACTCAGATTGGAGGCTAGGCAGCCATCGACCTTATTCACTGAGCCATCTTGCCAGTCCTAGCTTACACCTTAAAAATTACTTAACATTTTATTTCTTTAGTGTATGTGTGTGAGAGAGGGGGGCTGTTAGGAGAGAGAGAATGAGGAGGTGTGTTGAGAGAGAGAGAATGAGGGGGTGTGGAGAGAGAGAGAGAAATGAGAGGTGTTGGACAAGGCATATCTACCACCCACAGTGACACACGCTGTGAAGGTCAAAAGGACAGCTTGGGGAAGTTCTTGCCTTCTATCCCATGAGTCCCTGGAATTGAATTCAAGTGGGCAGGCTTGAAGGCAGGTGCCTTTATCTGCTGAGCCATTTGTCAACCCTACATTAGCTTTTCAATAATCCCGCTAATCACCTTCATAATGAGCTAACTGTTCAGTGAAATCCCGGAAGCCATTACTATTTAAGTTTCACCAAGCCACATTTCCCCATTGTAGAAACAGGCAGACTTACATATAATTAAAATATACACAAAATACTCTGGGTACTGGGTTCAATCTCCAACACCCAAACCAATTTTTTTAAAGGACACTGAACTACAAAAGGGCACACACTCTCAAGAAAATACACAGGGATTAGGGTGGAACATAGTACACTGGTAGATGACTTACCTAGCATGTTCAAGTCCCCCAAGTTCAGTGGCGATTTACAGGAGTAGGATACAGAGCTATAAAGAGAGAGAGATGGATGATGGAAAAGCCCTCAAACAAAGCAAACGAAGGAGTGAAGTTAGCTGTGTGCTTGTGAAGCTCACCATCCCTCAACAAAAATCCAAACACAAACATCTTGTGAAGCTAGCTTTGGGCACCAAGGTGCAATACTTTCTATTGTCTATAATTATGCTTATTCTGTTAGAACCAGCCCATTTCCCAACCTTTTGAAACCTCTCTGGAGCTTGATTATTATCCCTCTCAGCTATGTGTCCTCTGGAGCTAAGGGAAGCTGGGCTTCTGCGTCCTCTTCTGAGTTGTTGATTAAAATGTTTATTAGGGCAGAACCTCCTTCAGACAATTGAAGATTTGTGTTCATCAAGTCAGTGGTTGATTAGCCCCCATCACCACTGTCTGCCCCCTCCTTCCTTACCATCATAAGGTATTCTCTTCCTGAAACCATATGCATTGTAGTAGAAGAGCTTCTAGCCTGGTAAGCTAGGTGGCCTAGAAGTCAAAGCACTTGCTGCACATACCTGAGAACTAGAGCTCAGTCCTGGGAAGCCATGATAAAGAGAAAGAAGTACTTCACCAGCATCGTCCTCTGATCTCTGCATATGTGCCATGTATGGTGCAGACAACAATAACAACAACAATAATACACTTTTTTGTTTTTTGTTTTTTCGAAACAGGGTTTCTCTGTGTAACCTTGGCTGTCCTGGAACTCACTCTGTAGACCAGGCTGGCCTTGAACTCAGAAATCTGCCTGCCTCTGCCTCCCAAGTGCTGGGATTAAAGTCGTGAGCCACCACTGCCCGGCAATAATACACTTTTTAAAAGTTACTAGCAATCAGAATAAAGACAAGACTCAGAGGATCTGGATGTGAAAACCAAAAGACCAACTCTCAACTGTCCCATAGACTAGTAGCAGAACGATAGATCCTTCAAATAGATCCAAGTGAGCCATCCAAACACATACCCCCACAGTTGCTATCATGATTGAATGCCTACCCATTGCCAGCCAGCCATTGAGCTTCATAGAAAACTTCCCATTGGAGTTTTCAACATGATTGCAGAACGAAGAGCTCATAAGTTTTCACTTTAGCACTTGGGTGACAGATTGCCAGAGGACACCCCCCATTTTTAAAAAATTTTTTATTATATTTATGTATTTATCTGCATGTATGTATGTGTGTGAGAGAGAGACAGAGAGAGAAAGAGAGTGAAAGAGTGAAGAGAGAGAGAGGCAGAGACAGAGAGAAGAGTGAGAGAGATTTCATACGATGCATGTGTCATGGCACACATATGAAGGTCAGAGGACAGCTTGCAGGAGTCAGTTCTCTTCTTTTACCATGTGGGTCCCAGGAATCAAACTCAAACCATCAGGCATGGTGACGAGTACCTTTACTATGAGCGCCCTTACAGTCTCAAATTCCTTATCTTTGTGGGATCAGCTCTACCTCCTATGTGGAATATTCAAAATATTACCCTTAATAATTATAATTTTGGTATGAAAAATAACTAGGTGTATGCCTTCAGACAGTGGTAGCAAGTTTTCCATCTCTGCTGAAAACGTGGTTAGAGGGAGGAATCTCAAAGAAGAATCTAATTGACTGTTAACATCTCTCTAGATAATAGATGTACTATTTTCAAACTCGTGAAGTCTTCAGTACTACCATGATTTAGTTTTTCTGTCCCTTTACCCTCTTTATAATTGATTTTTTTCCCTCATGGGGTAAATGAAAACATTTTCAAATATTCACCTCTAACCTTGTCAGTTAAAAGGACATTTCTAATTTCTTCCCTTTCCCCTTAAAGTTGCAACATCTCAAAGCAATATGGAGTCCAATGCTACCTGCCAACTCAGTCGTGGCTCAACTTTAAATTCTCAAGAGAAAGGGGGAGAGCGACATACTTGTCATTTTGGGGCTGAGCAAGCTGAGAATGTTTGTTCAGGCCAACCTTTCCCTCCTACCATAAACCGGGCGAACGAACAGAGCGTGGCCCGTGTGGCATTCGTTAGAGTCAGCTACAGGCAGTTGACAGCCTCATGTGGTTTTTAAGGACACAAGAGCTGAGAGGCTGGAAACTATGCTCAGCCTAGAGGACAGCATGGGAATGCAGGTGGATGCCAGGGAGGGACAGAATGACTTGGCTTAGCATTGAGAACACTGCTTTGCCATTTCTTGAAATGTGTGGTCTTCCACTCCACTGACGTCGTAATTAGGGACCATTTGGTAGAAAGCCTTCCCGTGGTTTCTTCACCCTCACATGCCTAAGAGGCTTGATGGTTTAGCCTAGTGGTAGAGCTCTTTCCTAGCGTGCTCAGGGCCCTAAGTTCCCATACTGGCAAGGCAAAAGAAAGCAGAAAAATCACACATCTAAAACTATTAATTGGAGGAAGAGGATGTTTCTTCAGTTTTACACATGGAAAAACTGAGGCATGGAGAGACTGAGCACTTGCTCTGAGGTTTTCATCTCTCGATGCAGAAGATGGCTTCGTCAGATGATTGTCTATGGATCCCCAGGGCTGCCTGGAGTTGGGGGGGCGGTCAATAACTGGTCACTTGAATAGCTCGTGCCCCTTGTTCCGTGCTAGTAACAGAATGGTGTTCTACTTTTTGTACCAGGAATTCTGGAATTTATCAGCTTGGCTGTGGGGCTGATCAGCATCCGGGGGGTGGACTCTGGCCTGTACCTGGGAATGAATGAGCGAGGAGAACTGTATGGATCGGTAAGTGCCAGCTTCTCTATTTACCAGAGGCTATGACCACCAATGTTTGGACAGCCTAAGGCAAAGGATAAAATTGTTTATCAAGCACTTGAGAGTCCTTTTATGATTGTAAAGGATTGAAGTCTTCTTGTTCCAGGCTGTTCGGGGCCTTGCTCCACTATATTGCTTCACTTGTTCAGCCCTCCATCTAAACAAGGTTTTCTGGGATACGTTTGCTTTCACATTTTCAATTAGAGGACCTGCTAGTGCTGTGATAAGAAGAAGCCCATGCTGGCTTGTCAGTAGATGCTCTCAGGGTTTGAGGCATTAACTCATCTAAAGAGCACATCTTAGTTTTAATGGGTACCCATAAGCAGTAGCTGATGAATAGGCACAAAATAACATGCAGTGAAAGAGCCAGCCTTCCGGAAGGATGCTGAAGTTAATAACCCAGCCCCTGGTTTCCAGATTGCTTCAGCTGAACCCCAAAGGCCAAATAACACCAACGAATGAAGAATGTGGGTTCTAGGGACTAGTGACAGTCCCAACCCCTAGCAAGGAATGGGCTGGCTGCAATACATTTTCTGTGTTCTGGAAGCTAGCCTGGCACTGGGGCATAACTTCTCTGGCCTTAACCCTTTGAAGAGATCCTAGTATTCTGGCTTGGACTTTTGAGTCACATAGCATGCTTTCTGGCTGGCTACACCCCATGAAATCAGAACACATTTTTTTCTGACACCTGGGAGATAGGCCTGTCCCCATCACTCAGTATCGGGCACCTCAGCAAACAGTATGGTGGCCCGATCAACTGTGAGAAGGGCCAGAAGCAGAAGACCCAGGAGCTGCCAGCTTGGAGTAGCCAGATTGGAGGAGCTTTTCAAACAGATCTTTTCTGAGCTTTCCAACTGACAGGCCGCTCATTAGGAGAGATCACAGCTCACCTCCCATGCAGCTTTATATAGACCCATGGCCTTTGCCTGCCAGTTGATGTGGGTGACTGTAATCTCAATGCATTCGAAAGAACATTATTAGTCCTAAGTAGGAAGTTAGCTCGGTGGGTGCCAGAGGGGCATTGGAAGGCCATAATGGAAATTCTGGGGTTTAAAGAGCCAGCCAAGGTCAGCTCCTCCAAATCTCTTTGCTTCAGCAAGGATCGCACCCAAAATATTTTTGTTTGGCTCCTGAAGGAGGATGAAGATACAACCGGGAGGGTTTTGTGCTGCTTGGAAAAACAGACGCCTTGGTCACACGGGGAGACAGGACTGAAATTTTCTAATCTCAATGTGCCGTTGCTATTTCAGGGTTTCTCCACCAGCGAGCTGGGATGGGAGGAATAGTCATGTAATGGGCTCTGCTTTATTTTCTCACCCTCACAGAAGAAACTCACACGAGAATGTGTTTTCCGGGAACAGTTTGAAGAAAACTGGTACAACACCTATGCCTCTACCTTGTACAAACACTCGGACTCGGAGAGACAGTATTATGTGGCCCTGAATAAAGACGGCTCACCCCGGGAGGGATACAGGACTAAACGACACCAGAAATTCACTCACTTTTTACCAAGGCCAGTAGATCCTTCTAAGTTGCCCTCCATGTCCAGAGATCTCTTCCGCTATAGGTAATGGACTCCTGGTGCCACCTCTGTGACCCATGTACTCTGTGACCATGGTTGGCTCTGCAAACACTATACTCATAGCTTTTCAATCCTTCCTTCCTATCAATTAGATAACAGAGAAGCACTTACTGTTCAACATGACCCAGCTGTCCCCTTGTTCAAAGTGTATATCAAGGTTGGGTTATTTTGGGGAGGGACGTGGGGGGAGGGGTGGTTCCGAGGGAATCTTGTATATACTTTTTGTTTTACTCATGTTCTTTCCCATGATGTGGCATGACAAAGAACAAGGGCCCCCCACTAAGGCCAAGGCTGCCTTGCCTCACAATCTACCCAGATACCTTGAGATGGGGTACAAATGAAAGACCAAGGAAACTGCCACAGATGCTACCTAAAGAGCTTTGGGAAAGTGTCATTTGGAAAATGCTAGGGGCTCCAACCCTTCTGCAAGCCATCCCTACCCTGGCTCTGCAGATCTCTCTCTCATTCGTCCTGACATGCAGTTTTCCTGCCACCGGAAGAGGGAGATATGGGGTAGGTTATAAGGAAATGATATTAAAATGTAAGCATGGATACTGTGCATAAGGACAAACTATTTATGAAATGTATATGCTATTTATTTTATATATTTATTTATTTCAAAATAATTTTATTTTTAATGAGAGATGCTATGACTGGATTTTCTTCAGAAAGAATAAGGTCCTACTGAAACAGGAGAAATGAGTTATTAAAGGCTTTTATTTGGCAATAAAATTGTCTTTATATTATAAAACCAGTGTCTAATTCTATTGCTTCATACATTCAGTAGAATGAAGAGGCTGGCCAGCTTTTTTTTTTTTCTCCAGGTTAATAAAAATCCCTGATGACAGGCTAATGCAGCTTGAGCTGGGCGACTCCATCATCCAGTATGGTAGCATTATCCAGGAGCCTCCTTCAAGACCTAGTGCTCTTTTCTGGTCCCATTACTTAAGGAACTTTAGGAAGACCTCAACTAACAGCTCTGACTGAAGGTCCCATTTGTAATCCTCTATGCCCATTTAGGATTGGGCATAGAGGATTCTTGGGGACATGAGGGCCTACAGCAGGGGATCTTTATTTCAGATATGAAGGTGAAGCAGATTAAAATAGTAGTCAGCAGAGGAGAGTTTTTGAGCCAATCAATTTCCTTGCTAGAAGATATCATCCTACTGGCTGTGACCGTCCTCAGGATCTTTTAACAGCGCTTCTCCTAGAGGATTCTGGGAAAATGTTAGCACATTCCCTTAGAGCAGCTCTTGCCTAGCAGCATCACCTAGAAACTGCTCAAGGATAGAAATCAGCAGAAACTTAGAGCCAGGCACTTTGCATGGTACCAAGCTTTCCCGAGAATCCCTAAGCACGCCACATCATACACATCATCCCTAAGCACATCATGATAGATTTTTGTTAATTTTTTTTTGCAGCCAAATGGTTCATAAGTGAATTGATGGGCAAGTGTTAGTCCAGAGAATGAAGAAGAATTAGTTTCATACCTCAGAGCTCTTCCATCTCCAAGATCAGCCCTAAAGTATCTTGACTTCAAATCCTTTGACTCTTGACTAGTATTTCCAGAAGTAGGGATGCAAGAAGTTGGAATCAAAGTCATGAAAACCTTGTTGAGCACACGAACAGTCTGAAGGCCTGATGGGCAAAGGTTTGGAATCTAGGATAGTTCTTCCTCATCTTGCCCATCATGTAGGCATCCGCTGTTTTTCTAATTGTACCTATGAGTCAGACCAGCTCATATGCAAAGCAAACCCAGTGATATAGATACAGACCAATGGTGAAGTGCTTCTTAGCATGGGACAGGCCCTAGATTCCATCCCTCCAATACCCCCAAGAAAGCAAAACCAAAAGAGCTATTAAAGCTCACCCCAATTTAAGTACCCAATAAAGAAGTCACACATACGGGGATACGTACCTGAAATACCAAATAAGCTTACTCTGATTTTTTTCTCTCAACTTTTAATTAGTTTAAATTTTTTTCATATGGATGCTTGGCCTGCATGTATGTGTGTAGCTGGTGGCCAAGAAGGTGAGAAGAAGGGTGTGGGATGGCTTGGAGCTGGAGTTACGGATGGTTGTGAAACACCATGTGGGGATCTGAGAATCAAAGCCAGGTCCTCTGGAAGAGCAGCTATAGTAACAACTGTAGTATTTTTGTTTCCTTTAAAAACACAGAAATATTATAAGAGTGAGCTTTTGTTTTAATCCCAGGTGTGGAATATGGGGCTGCTTCAGATTGTCCTCAACTGCTGACTATAATTTACCTGGTGCTCTAGGAAAGGCATGGTTTTGATAGCTGCAGAGAGTTTCTGCAGTTGTATGATGTTTGGAATTCTGGGAACTTTGCAAAGGGTATATAAATGCAAGGGCCCAGAGAGGCAGATTTGGTGGTTGGCGGTTGTTCAAGAAGATTAGTTGCAATTAGTTAGGAGTCCTGCTCAAAGAAGAAACAAAAGGAACGAAATTAGATTCAGAGATCTCTGTATCTCTCTTTCTCCTCTATCCTTCCTTCTCTCCTATCTAGTGATGGGGGAAGAACCGGGGAGATAAAGGGTGGGGGAAAGCCCCCACAAAGTAGCAAAGACCAGCTATAAGCAGCCAATGCTCTTAACTGCTAAGCCATATGTCTTCTCTTGCTCTATTTTCAATTACAATAACTGGATACCAGAGACTAATTTATAAAGAATAAACATTTACTTGGTCCAGGGTTCTGAAGGCTGAAGAATTCATAATCAAAAAGTTGTATCTGGAGGTCCTCCTCACTGGCCGGAACTATAGGCAGAGTCCTAAGTGGCACAGAGCATCACAGGGCAAGAAGAAGCTATCTTCATATGTCATTAATGCTTCGTCCTTAACATCTCCTTAGCCTTAATCACCTTCATGACACCACTGCCACGACCATACTTCCCACACCACACCACTGCCACCAGATCAAGTTTCCAACTTCCACTCGTTGGTTTGAAAGACCCTTGCTGTATAGTCCAGGATGATCTCAAACTCGAAATCTTCCTGCTTCAGTCCCCAGAGTGCTGGGATGACAAGTATACACCAATATAGCTGGTGAGTCTTTAACTTCTTAACATCTCAAAGTGAGAGTAAAGTTTAACAGAAATGTTGATAGAGGCATTCGAGCCATGAGGATTGTTCATGCTCAAAAAAACAACAAGGTACCGAAGCACTATGCCAAGATGCAAGTAGTTCGTTGGAGCCACATGGCAGGGGCTTCCCAAAGGAACTTAGTCAAAGAACATAAAAAAAGACCTGAATCACTCTTACCTCCAAGTCTCTGCAGTGTGCACCACCAAATCCCCGGGAGCACAGTAATAAACACACCAGGCTTAGGACTTGCATTTGGACCAGGGGTCACCCAGGCTCAATCCAAGTAGTCTGGAGGGCAACCCCAGCCTTCTTCTTCCTCAAAAGGTTGGCTTTTGAGGACTGCCTTCCTCCTCTCCTAAATAGCTGGAGCTACTAAACCTTCCCGACACTTCATTAGCTCAGACCCATCAAGGAGAACCAGGGAAGCAGGAAAAAGGAAAGCAGAAAGGAGGGGCAGAACACCTACCACTGGAAGATACTAGGAGTCTAGTGCATCATAGAGGGAGGGGACAGGAATGTGACTCAAAGAAGAAAGCAGTAGGGCTGATCTGAAGAAATGTATTGTGCCCTTCCAATGCCCCATCCCACCAGCCAAAAGCCCACCATGCCTCCAAGGTCTCTCTTCAAACTCTATCCTATAGGTTTCCTCAGCTTCTCCCCTTTGACTATTATGTCAGGATCCCAGAGGTGCCTGAACTCTTCTCCCCACAAAACCCAGGCCGAGGCGTCTCAGTGGGCAGCCTGAATGCCAGCCAGATGTATATAGTACAAAGTGACTTTAAAAGCCCCATGTGAGCCCCAGGTTGCTTATAGTACCTACTTTCTGTTTCTGTTCTTGGGTTGCCAGCACTGCTAGACACAGCTATGAGGATCTGTTCATCAAACACTCACTACCTACACAATAGCTCTAGGGGACCAGCTATTTTCTGCTTGACAGTCCTGGTTCCTCTAGTTTTATTTCCATCTGGTGACCATAAACACTCCTGGCATTCGAACACCTTTACATTGGTTCAACATGTACCAAGCATCCTCTGTAAGTACCTGGTACAATTGTCTAAAAACAGTCCAGGGCCTCAAGACAGACCTCCTAAATCAAAATGTCCATGTTTGCTCTTAGCCATCTAAAGCCATCTAAATTACAATTTGCCACTAAAATGATTGTTTTCCTCTGTCAATAGTTTTCAAGTTTTTGTTCTCAGAAACCTTTGCACTCTCAAAAATCACTTGGAAAATTGTGAGTGGTGGTACATGCCTGTAATTTCGATAAAAATGATAAAATGATACTCATTAATATAAGTAACATTTAATAAAATGACTATATTTTCAACAATTCAGTTGAGAGTGATAGTATTCTACATTTTCCACTCTTTGGTGTCTGTCTTTATGAGGAGGTGTGTGTGTGTGTGTGTGTGTGTGTGTGTGTGTGTGTGTGTGTGTGTGGTGATGTATGTGTGTATATTTTATTATACA
>JADRCC010170456.1:0-12216 GCA_019843855.1 Hylomyscus alleni | reverse complement strand
ACACACACACACACACACACACACACACACACACACACACACACACACATCACATAGCAGTTAAAAGAAAATCCCACTAATTTCATACTTAGGCAAAAGAAGAACTCTATGGCTCACCTGACGATCTTCTGGGGGCAGAAGTCTTCCAGGGGTGCCTCAGAGTACGAGTCACTCACATGAAATAAACTGACTTTCCCTATCTTCCCAAAAGGGAAGGAGACAGTCAGTCCTTTGCTAGGTACCACCTGTAACACTCGGCCCATGGCTACCTCACCTTCTTCAAGTTTGTAAGGACCTGGTGGGAAGAGGATACAAAGCTGCTGGTAGTCTGGGCTACTATAGCCTGCCAACCCAGAGGAGGTGGACCCAGGCTTGAGAAGGCTCATCATAGCTGGAACCCATGACCATGAGACAGATAATCCTTTCTAAAGGACCTGAGAAAACCAAGTTTAGAAAAGGGAGACCTAAGACAGAGATAGAGTCACACAAGCCAGAAAGCAAAGCCCAAGAGAAAACTAAAACCAAGCCGTCTCCCAGAACGCTCTGTTCTGGCTTTCTGACACTGAAGGTCTCTAATCTTGGTGGTGACTGAAGCCTCCCACCCCAGTCCCTCTCCACCCAGGTACCACGTCTTTCCACACCTATGAGTGACAGACATAAGAAAGCCCTGGGGACGTCTGGGCCAACAACGGTAGCCCTGATGGCCTGCCCAACCTGGAACTTCTTGTCTGGGTGTTTCAGAACCTGAAAGGATTAAAGAAAAAGTTCTAATGACAGTCCATAAAGGTCTGTCATTTATCCAAAAATATACCATTTAAGTCTCTGCCTCCTAACCCACCAAATCCCATATTTACTCAGGTACCCCATATAACCCATGTAAACTCTTAAGTCTTCTCTCCAGACACTGACCTTGAAGCTGAGGGAAGCGAGCAACAAGGGAATTCTCCCTCGGATGTCTGGTCCAATGTCTACTTCAAGCCACTTCTTTGTCACATTGTACTGTGGGGGGAGAGGGCAGACGTAAGAGCACCCTTGGCTGGCCCAGCAACTAAAATGTACTCTCTTAGGAACACTGAAAAGGATGCAAAGGTCAAAACCCCTCACGTCCCCAAGGGACAGGAATGCTTCCTGTGGCCCTGAACATATCATGGCTCCAATCAGTCAATGCGTACACAAATAACTAGAGTGGCTCGCATTGCATACAAGTGCCGCACACTACAGGAACACACTGGCTACCAACAAGCACATAAGGTGGGAGGTGCTGACTTTCTTCTTAAAGATTTATTTATTTATTTAATGTATATGAGTGCTCTATCTGCATATACACTTGCAAGCCAGAGGAGGGCATCAGATCCCCATATAGACGGTTGTGAGCCACCATGTGGTTGCTGGGAACTGAACTCAGGACCTCTAGCAGACAGTGCCTCTAACTGCTGAGCTGAGCCATCTCTCCAGCCCCTAGATGCTGACTCTTAAAAGAATACCAGGCAGAAGGACAATGGACAAACCAGGCATAGGAACCAGCATGATACAGATAGGAGGAAAACCAAAGATGATTGTCATGGTGACTAGAATATGAAATGTGCAGGCAGATCATGAACAACCTCGTATGCTGTGTTAAGTCTTCTGGGATTATGTGTGTCCCAGGCAGGGGGTGACTAGAAGGATCAAACATCAATGACATGCCAGAAAGATGATTATGGAAGAGACTCTGGCAATGAAAGACTTCATGCCAGGTATGGAGGTTATACACTTTTAATACTTGAACTTGGGAGGCAAGCAAGGCCAGCCTGGTCTATATAGTGATGAGTCAAGGTGTAGAACCCTGTCTCAAAAAAACAAAATAAAACCAAAACCAAACCAAACCAAACAACCCAAACAGTGTAGAAAAACTGGGCTGCCTTAATGGGTCTGGAGAGGGCTATGAAGCACTCACAGACTAGCACACAGCACGCATCTCAAAGGGAAACCTTGGAGTGGTTGTGTCAGACTAGATATCAAAGGAAAGTCAGTCTCTGAGACAACCCATCCCGCTCAGCCCAGGCCATATCCGTGCCCATGGAGTAGTCTGGCCCTGTAGCAGCTCTAGGCTGAGGTCTAGCCACTTGGTTCTGGGCAGTGTCAGGTCTAGTGCTGCTCACCATGCACTAGACAGCTGCAGTGGCCATCTAGTGTCTCAAATGCTCCTTTAACTTGTCCATCCATGAAAGCAGAGGTTTCTTTAAAACTTAGAAAGGTTAATATTACATCCACTGACTTAACCACTCAGGCCAACGACTTGGTCACTTTGTCTATTGCCATAGTTTGGACTCTGGTGACCGCCAAATCAACCTGTCTACTCATTCTCAACCAATTTACTGCTTGGATCTTCTGGCACTGTCTGTACTTATCTTGAAACTTCCATGCTGCCTTTCTAATGGTCTTTTATATTTTTGGTCCTTTAAACCTTTTCTTCTATATTACATAGTTTTAAAGACTTATTTTTTATTTTCCATGTTGAGTGTTTTGCCTGCATGTACGTATGTGAAATATGTGCATGGCTGGTGCCAAGGGGGGTCTGAAAAGGATGCTGGAATCCCTAGACATCCAGAACTGGAGGTAACAGACAGTTGTAAGCAACCAGGTGGGAGCAGGGAGGTGGCTCTCTGGGGAAGCAAATGTTCTTAACTGCCGAGCCATGTCTTCAACTCTGTATTACATTTTTGGTGTTTACTCAGACCAGAGCCAGGACAGGCGCAGAAGGGAGACTCGTGGAGAAATGCATGTCTGCTCCCTGCCACCACTCCTCTATTTTGAGCCCACTTAGAGACAAAGTTTTTCAGGGCAGAAGCCAGGTATCACCACCCACAGCCCTACATGTCAGTTAAGGACAGTCTCTAAATGCCCAGTGCAGAGTCTCTGACTCCAGTTTTGCCACTTCGTTCTGAGCTCTCCAAAGGAAGGTCAACCCTGCAATGAGGACAGCAACTACTCACCTTTTTGAAGAAGCAAGTCACACTCTGCCCAGCCTGGTACTGTCTTATCTTCTCCTCGGGATCCACAGAGTGAGTATTAAGAGCACTGTAGCTGCCCTTCAACTCACTGAAAAAAAAAAAAATCAGAACAGAGTAAGCCAACCAATGGGTAGACTCTAACTTCAAAGACCTCCCTCAAGTGGTGGTGAGGAACTCAGCTATTTTTACTCTCATGGACAATCTCTCTTATTAAAGGAGAATCTTTTCAATAATCAATCTGGGAGTGATCACCTCTTCTGAGTCATTAATCTATGTATAAACTAGGGACAAACTAGTTCATGAGTCTTTCATAAACATAGTAAATAAAAAATTGTTTTGGTTGGGTGTGGTAGTGTATGCCTTTAATCCTAGTATTCGAGAGGCAGAGACAAGTGGATCTACTGGAGTTCAAAGCCAGGGCAGCCAGGGCACAGAGAAACTTTGTCTCAAAAACAAACAAACAAACAAACAATTATTTTCATTCTTTACTTTAGCTATTGCTTTGGTTTGCAGAAATGCTCTTACAAACACACGCTGGCTTGACCACATGCTCATGTGTGAACTAAGCATAGAGAGTGACTTGACTTACTGCTCCCAAGCCAGGAGCTGAAGTCAGCTTAACTCAAGGCCCCTGCTAAGCTGCCATTGTCAACTTATTTCAGACATGCTCTGAAAGCTGTCAATCCACAAGTGACTAAATAAAAAAAAAATGTATAAGAAAGGAAGACTTGCTAGCCCAACTTGCCCACTCAGATGGTTTCTAAAACAAGACAAGACTCATCCACACACTTGTACACAAAATATGGGTGTATGTGCTAGTGAATGCAGAAACTATTCTGAATCAGTAATTCCGCACAAGGAAAATGCTTACACGTGAGCACAGGGGAGTGAGTTCAGAGTTGTTTGCTGTGGCACTGTAAGAAGTTTTCCGTAATTTTTATGAAGATCAGAAACAAGCCCAAATGTAAACCACCCTTAGAGAATGAGTAGTCTGGCACCTTCACAGGATTAAATTACTATAATTTAAACTGATGCAGATATCCCCTGAATTTCTTTTCAGCAGTGCTTGGCTCTTGCATGCCCTAGATAAGGAGTCTGCCACTGTGCAACAACCATCCATCAAAACATCTTTTTAAATGCAACAAACTTTATTTAGCCCAGTCCTGCCACACACAGAAAGCTCACAGAGGGTAGAAGCAAAGAAAACATTAATAAAAGCCAATCTTAAACTAAAGAAAACAGAAAAATATATTAAGCCAGGCAGTGGCAAGCACAACACCTTTAATCCCAGCACTTGGGAGGCAGAAGCAGTTGGATCTCTGAGTTCTTTGTTCAAAGACAGTCTGCTCTACAGTATGAGTTCTAGGACAGCTAAGACTACACAGAGAAACCCTGTCTCAAAATACTGAAGGAGGGAAAGAAAAATAAGAAAAGGCTGCTAACTCAAAGCTACGACATCCCAGTGCAAAGGGAAGAACTCCTCACTAGAGCCCAGACATGGCGAAACGCTTGAGTTTTCACCAAGACTGTAGACAACATAAGTTAAAAAACCAAAACCAAAACCAAAACCCCAACAACCTATAAAACTAAGGAAACCACAGGTTAAAAAAAAAATGTGTGTGTATGTGTGTGTGTGTGTGGTCTATGCACCAAATATACTAATAAACTAAAATTAATTTATGTGTTAAATCTGAAGTTTCAAAAACACGGCCAGTCAATGGACTCAACACTCCAGAACTAACCGCCCTCAGACACCAGCCTCCCCAGAAACTCTGATCCCACAGGCTGCCAACCAGACACTACTGCCAAGTCATTCCAAAAGTCTTTCCATGACACCCCCTGCTACGAGACTGACAACTTGCCAGATCCCAGGCTGACCCTGCACGTCATTCTTCTAGTCACATGTCCTTAGCATGGTTCACTGATGGTGACCCACCAACCCCAAAAGGTTGGAGTCTTTTGAGGATAAAACAGAAAGGAGCAGGTCGTCAAAATGGTGTCAAAATGGTCCCGCTGTGAGGACAGAAGACACCATGGGAGGGACCAGTCTCTTATTACTCTGCAGAACTCATCAGATGACCTACACTCCACATCAGCTGTCACCAAGCACTCAAGCTGCACACGCTCAAAGAATACGTATTCTTGGCTACCTGCTTATTTCAGGAATTTCTGAGTTCTAGAAAACTAGGTTGTGCCAGAAAGGTTATTTTTGTTAGACACTAGCACACCTGCAAGCAGTGTTGACATTCTACTCTACAGCCTAGCCTAGCCTTCAATTTGTGACAATCCTCCTGCCTCAGCCTCTCAAGTGCTAGGATTTCAGGTATGAGCCTCTATGCCAGTGATTTTCAACCTTCTTTACACAGTAACCCTTTAAAATAGTTCCTCATGCCGTGGAATCATAAAATTCTTTTTGCTGCTACCTCATAACGAACGGTCTTAGACGACCCCCCTGAAAGGGTTTTGACCCCTAAAGGTGTTATGACCCAGAGGCCGAGAACCACTGCTCTATGCCCACTTTAACTTTCATACCTCTAACTAGCCTTAGGAGGGTTAAAAAAAAAAGTAGCCAAGAGCTTGAGGCCCCTGTGTGTTTGCCACCCTCGGCATGCGCAAACCAAAGCATGTATGCAGTCAGGAGCATCACCTCTCCATGAGACAAGACCCTGAGTTGGCCCTGGAGGCTCTGAGTCTGCATAGCCTCCCAAGGAGAAAAGGCAGATCAGCAACTGCATGAAGATAGAGACTCAGCGTGTCTGGGTAGAGAAATAAGGAGACTTGGGCACAGAGAGACAAAGTGGCCCTAACCCTCGAAGGCTCGAGAAGAACTCGGGGTTATTGGTTCTGAAGACCAGGGGAAGAGTCCCCCAAGACCACCGCTAGGTTTTCCCCTCACCTTGGCCGAACACTCAGTTCCAGGATGGTCAGAACAAATCTGGGGTGACTTATTGGGAGAAACCTAGAGAGACAGAAATCAAATCACTTCTTAGTGCTAACATGATCATCCATAACAACCTCCTTCTGCTCCACCCTAACCCAAATTGATTACCACCCACCTCACACCACCATACTAGGCTGCAAAGGTCCACTGAGGGTCTTTAAGGACTACCGTATCAGGCTCTGAAAAAACTTGGCTTACTGGAGACCCTATGCTTGTTGCTTGAAATTAACATGCTACCCATAGGCCAGATTTTAAACTATTCCTTTTCTTGTTATAGCAAGAAATGCAATATGATAACATGACAATATTTAGAGTAAGGGGCCATTAAGACGGCTTGTGTGCAGGCCTGTCCACCTCAGGTCAATCCTCAGTCACACAAGGTGGCAGAAGAGAAAAGCTATCTTTTAACTGCCATGTGTGGGTATGTATGTGTGTGCCTGTGAACACATGTGCACACGCATGCACAAATACAAAAAAAAAAGTGCTCTGAAGGATATACTATGAGAACTGCTGATATATACTGAAAAAGAGCACAAGGCAGCAACCTACTATGCAGGCAGCATACACACACTTCGTCAGTTTCCCCAATGGCCTTCTAGGTAGACTACACCATTTTCTTAGTTTACAAATTACAGAAATGACTCAGCAGGTAATCTAAAAGCCAAGTCGAAGTTTAAATCCACCTTTTAATTGCTACATAATATTTAAAAACATAATATGCTAAAGGATCCTGACTGATTGCCTTTCAGTTAACTAAGAAAAAATATTATTTATACACAATCCCTATGTTCCCATTCTTCCTGTAACTGCTGCAGTCCCCTCAAAGCCAGCCCCATCTCCCCAAACCTCATACTTAGATGTCTTCACATCTCGCCCACCGATCACTCTCGCAGTGACTTTCTTCCCGGCTTTCAGTGTGGTCGTAGGAGAGGTGCCCACTGGGACTTCATCTAGGATGCGGGAGGCATGGATACAGCCAATGAAGCCATCATCTAGGGTCACAACAGCATGTGTGGCCTTCACAGACTTAATAGTCCCGGTGACTTTGTCCCCAATAGCCAGGCTATGCCTCTTCTTAGACCTCACAGTCAAGTCCTCCTCTTCCCCCTCTTCCTCCTCCCCTTTGTCATCAACTGTCTCCGAATCCCTCCGAGCTGGTGTCCTGGTCCTCTTAGAAGCTGGCCCCTCCACAGCCAAAATCAGACCGGTCACTCCTGGTTCTGTGGTCTTGAGGGTAAGGCAGACACCCTGCCCCACACGTAGCTTCTCAGAGTCAAAGTGGAAGGTATCGTTGAGGTGAGAGATCAGAGAGAAAGCCACAAGTTGGCCAGTCTCCACCAAGGAAGCCACGGCAAAGGACTCCTCGAGATGCTGCACGATTCCCTGGTGCCTACTGCTTTTTCTCAGCTGGAAAAGGGAAAAGTCACATTGAGTCTCCCCGCACAGTGTGGTTGCCCACATGGACCCACATGGCCGTGGATGAAGAAGCTCCCTGCTACCCAGGACACCTGGTTGTAAGCAGCTAGCCTTCCCTCCAGACACGGCTTTCCTTCCCTGAAGACTCACGCCCAGCATCCTCAGACACCCCTCCAACTGGTTCTTTTCCTTCAGACAAGGTGTTGTTATGTAATCCACAGTGGTCTAGAGCTTACAAGATTCCTGCCTCAGCCTCCCAAGTGCTGGGATTACAGAGGTATGTTAGCACGCCTGGCTTCGGTCGTTTTGAATTTCAATCCCTAGGTTCCACCCTGTTAGTTTGGGGGTTATTATGGTGAATCTGATGCGCAGCTCGGAGACCAGCAGTGGCCTGCAGATGGGTCCTGCCACAGTCCTGCACTGCTTGTTCCCCCACTGAGGCAGGAGACCTTACTGATAGCGCTCCATGGACAGAGCGCTCTGCTCTGCTTGTCTCACAACCCCACTGTGTTCAGGCTCTGCTGTGCCTGAGTTTTACCTAGACCGTAGGACGGGAGGCTGCCACAACAGCAGAGAGAGAGCATATGCCGGCAGCTCCTGTAATGCCAGCACCTGGAAGGCTGAGGTAAAACAATCAGAGAGCTCGGGACCACCTGATTTCTAGGCCAGCTTGGATGACATTGTGGGAAACTGTCCCAAAACAAAAAACCACCAACAAAACAATGCTTGGATGATGACCAGATGCAGCCTGAACACACTAATGGGAAAAGCCCAAACCCACGCTTCTGACGTCACTGGTACATGAGACTTCAGGAGTTTCACACTTGGGCATTTCAGGTTTCGATCTTTTGAATTAGGAATACTCATCCAGTAATGTCTGTGTAAATATTCCAAAGTTCAAGGGTCTGAGGTTGGGCTGGAGAGGTGGCTCAGCAGGTAAGAGCACTGGTTGTTCTTCTAGAGGTCCTGAGATCAAGTCCCAGCAACCACATGGTGGCTCACAACCATCTGTAATGGGATCTGATTGCCCTCTTCTGGTGTGTCTGAAGACAGCTACAGTGTACTCATGTACATAAAATAGAAAAATCTTAAAAAAAAAGAAAAGTCTGATGCTGCCTCGCATGCTGGTATAACACTCGTAATTTCCGTCTTCAGGAGACAGAGGGCAGCCAGTGTTACACAGGGAAAACTTGGTTCAAATAATAAACAAAATTCAAAAACAAAACCTGAAAATTTCACAATGCTTCTCATCCCATGCGTTTCATTTTGAATAAGCAATACACAACCTGTACATTTTACCCAAAGAGTACTTCTGCAGATTTCGAGTTTTTCCTTAAACCTATCCTTTTTAAGACAGGGTTTCTGTGTGTAGCTCTGGCTCCCCTGGACCTTGCTCTGAGGACCAGGTCAGTCAAGAGATCTGCTTGCCTCTGCTGGATTAAAGGAATACGTCACCATGCCCAGCTCACAGAGGATTCAGGACAGAGTGTGGCCATGCACCTGGGAATCAGGACGCCAGACAAGACTGATTGTTTCAGATTTGTTTTTAAAATTAGTTTACAACACTTTCAACATTTATTTCTAATAAAAATCTAAATTCTGCCTTCTCCTATTTAAAAGAAAAAGTACTTGAGAGGCCAAGGCAAGACTGAGTTCAAAGCCAGCTTGTCTCGAAAAACCAAAGAGTTAGGTCGGGTCAGTGTGGGGTGGATAGCATCATACATTTACCAACGTTAGACCCAGACAGTTCTCTGCTAACAACTGGAGGGAGTCAAACAGTTTGCTGTGTGAGGCAGGTACACATCTGCCAGGCTGTCTGGTTAAGCTCTAACCCTCTCGACCGCTATGTTCTATTCACTCATTCAGTACCTGGTTGGCCCTAAAGACAGCTGGGTCATAAGATTTGTCATCCGAATCAGCATGAAAATCAGTCCTATTAGCTACAAAGGGCAAGAGTAAAAGAGGAGACACTCTAGTCAGAACGAGGCCCACAGTCACTCTAACTGCCGTTCTCTGAGCCGTGAGAGCGGTGTGGAGGTGGAGATAGGAAGCTGCAGGATGGCAGCTGGACGTGAGCTTACCTTTCTGGTTCTCCTGTTCACCAAGTCCTGGTGAAGGGAAACATGGACCTCCAACTTCAACATGTCCACGTGTAGGACCACGACCTTCTTCTTCTGCCCAGGCTCCACCTCCTGCCCTACAGGGCAGAGCCAAGCACAGCATGATCAGCCTTGTAGAACAAGGGGAAGGAAGGCAGCTTCCGGGACCCCTCAGTCCAAAAGGCACAGAGATAATATCTGCTCTATCTACATGGCCCAGAGTTAGGAAAACCGAGGTGGTCTACCGCACATAGCTAAGACTGGGCTGGGCCTTGAGTTATACAATAACATAAAATCCCAATTTCATCCAACTAAAGTAAAGGCTCTTCTATCTTAGATTCTTGATGCTGTAATAAAATACTCTGACAAAAGCAGTTCATGAGAGAAAGGTTAAGTCCATCGTGGCGAGGAAGTCAAGTCAGCGGGAATGTGAAACACCGGTTAAACTGCACCCAGTCAAGAAGCAGAAAGCAGAGGACACTTGCTACTGTCCAGCTCCCTTCTTTACGTACACAGCCCACGAGCGCAGTCCATGCCAGCTCACTGAAATTAACAAGCCAAGATGCCTCGACTCCTTAGGCGTGCCCAGAGGCTCGCCCAGGTAATTCTAGGTTCTGTTCAGCTGAGCACTGACACTATCAACAAGATCACAAACATTGACCCTGCTGTCAATGGTCTTGATTTTCATCCACACTTGAAGGTAGGTATGCTTCGACTGAACCAACTCATCTGCTACACAATCTTGGAAATTCTGTATCCAGCAGAGGGAAGAGCAGCACAGGGTCTTACCAACCATTCACGATGAGCAAACTCACCTGCCCGGTGGTATGTGCTGGCTCTCAGGATCAAGTCAGGCACAGGGCCCCCACTGAACACCACTGAACCATCTTCCAACACCTCTTGTACCATGACATCAAGGACCATCCCTGGGGTCATGTCAGCCAGTGTCTGGATCAATACAGAGTCTACCAAGGCCCAAAGAAAGCAGAGAGTTAGTGAAGGACACTCTCAGCAGTCCTTTCTTCTGGAAATGTGGCAGCATCACGGAGCAGAGATCACTCAAATCACTGACACTGAAGGAGTGGGCTCACTGCATGCAAACCGTTCAGTGACAGGCCAGGCATGGTGCTTCATGCATTGAGTCATAGCATTTGGGAGACAGAGGCAATCAGATCTCTGTCAGTTTGAGGTCAGCCTGGTCTATGAACAGTGCGTTCCAGCCAGCCTGAGCTACACAGTGAGACCTTGTCTTAACAAGATAAATCAAATACAACACAAAACCAGAATCATTTAGTATCAGGCCAGTGAGATGACCTGAGTTCAATCCCTGGGATCACGTGGTGGAAGGAAATAACCGGTTCCCATATACTGTTCTCTGACCGGCACAGGCCTGCTTTGGCACACTCACATTCTCTTGTATGCACACACAAATAAAATTTAAAGAACAAAGTGAACAGGCCGGTAAATCCCCAGTGTAAACCCAATGCCTCAGAATGCAGAGACATTCTGATTCTAGAATAATTGTGGTGGCAAGAGGGGTTGCAGCTGCTTACTTAAAATGTCTTTAAAAAACAAAAACAAACACTAGGGACTCGTATATCCCAGACTGGATTAGAACTTGCTACATAGCTGAGGGTGATTTTGAATCCCTGATCTTCCTGTCTCCGTCACTCAGGTTTTAGGATTACAAGTGAGGACCACTACACCCAGTTTAGGTGGTGCACGTTAGGTGAGTACTCTGGCACACCCCCAACCTTTTTATTTAGGAGGATGGGAGCAGGATGGCCTCAAACTTGCTAAGTAGCCAAGGATAACTTTGAACTCCTGATCTTTCCGCCTTTACTTCCTTCCCAAGCACTGGTATCATAGGTGTGTGCCATCCTCTCTGGTTATGCAGTACTGGGGATGCCACTCTGGGTTTTGTAGATGCTAGTCAAGCATTCAGGCAGACCTTCACCTTAATCTGGGTAGTAAACAGGTATTCACTTCATAAACACATAATGCTCACTTTGTGAACATCTACCATTGAAAAAGCCTAGATGGGGAATATGGCTCAGTAGGAGAGCACCTGCCTAGCATGCTTGATGGTCTAGGTTGGGTCATGTCAAGTACCACAAAAAGAAAAAGAGAGGAACAGAAAACAAAGGGAAAACCAAACAAACAAACAAAAAAAAAAACAACCCTTGCTAAGGTGGTGTGCAAATACAGCCCCATGGTACTGGGAAGGCTCAGGCACACGGGTCACTACTCAGACCCATGGCTTAGGAACAAACTGGCGCCACAAAGACTTCATCCCCCAATCCGTGTCAGCAGTTTAGATTACAGACAGCCCCACTCACCCTAACCACAGGTACAGTGAGAGCACGCACTGGTGGTGTGCTGTGGACCTTATCCCCTGCCCCGTGCCTCCAGAAAAATGCCCCACCTTGGTTGCTCATGAGGCTGCGAATGCCCTGCAGCTCTTCCAGGCACTGGCACAGGAGGAGGAAGCTGGTGCTGGCCAAATCTCCCAGACTGCAGTCTGACAGCCGCAGAGACAGCAGCATCCTTTGCTTCGACTCATCCACGTTGGTCACCTTAGCAACGACTGTCTGACCCTCCACAAAGTGTTCACTCGGAGTGGTTACGAACTTGTCACTCATGATCTGAACAGTAGGTAGAAAGTGGGGGGAAAGTCACTGTCTGACCCTCCACAAAGTGTTCACTTGGAGTGGTTACGAACTTGTCACTCATGATCTGACAAAGGGGTAGGTAGAAAGTGGGGGGG
>JADRCC010170434.1:0-11142 GCA_019843855.1 Hylomyscus alleni | reverse complement strand
AGAGAGAGAGAGAGAGAGAGAGAGAGAGAGAGAGAGAGAGAGAGAGAGAATTGGAAACATATATCAAATTTTGTGGTCTTTCCTTTAAGACTCGGAGTAGGAAGTTCATGGAAGAGGATGCAGAAAGATTTTGATACCAGAGGATGATCATGACTTTTGCTGTGAGGTTGTGTTTCCTAATGATACTTGGAGCTACAAACTGCCATCAGTATGACGGTTAAAATGTAAGCTGAATGAGGACAATACTAGTGGTCATGCCAAAGCAAGTGAGGAAAGCCCACAAGTCTTCAGCACTACACAGACACATAGGCAACTGAGGAACGCTGGGGTCAAGAGTGGTTGTCCTCTCCAAGGAAAGACACACTAACTCTGCCCAGTGCTAAATGATCAGCCTTGAAAATACACAAGTAATGTAATACATGCATGCATGTAATAACAATGCATTTGAAGGAAGTCAAGAGAGATCCATGGGAGGATTTGAAGAGAGAGAAGGGAAGAGAAAATACAGTTATATTAGAATGTCTAAAATAGAAATATTATAAAATATCTTTATGATTTCTCAGCAAGCACTCTTAATTGCTGAGTCATGTCTCTAGCCACCTGAGTTATTCTTTGTCAAATGCTGTCTGATCACCTGTAATGACCTTCCTCTGGAAAAGAAATAAATCCTTTGCCTAAATTGAGATTCTTCACCTCAGCTAGATACATGCTTACTGTGAACATGAAAAGAATCTTCTTCTGTTATAGGTTTCTCCTGGCTGGAGGCACATAAGCACAAAGTCACTTAAATTCTGTAGTACCAGAAACAAAAACCAAGTAATGAAGGGAAAAAGGAAATGGATGGATGTAATATGATGTAATTTGATTATCATTTACAATAGGACCTGATTTTTGTTCCCAGCCCTAACCCAAGAAGCCTGGGCTAGGTAAGTGTTAAGCTCTGAGGGATATGATTCCATATTCTGACCTCCAAGGGTAGATATACAAGTACATGTATGAATGTGTATGTACATATATGTGCACAAACATATACATGCATATGCACAAAGGAATGAAATATTATTAAAAATGCAGACTAAATCAGGTAACTGATAAAAATTTTAGGCTGCAAAAAAAGTTTATTCAAATCATTAATTAGTAACCTGGTCACAATCAGAAATAACAACTCAGATGTCAATATTTTCCTTTAAAAGGACATTTGTATCATGGAACAAATCTGCTCACATTCTGGCCGCTTTCACTGAATTCTTATCTGGAGCACTGCACTTATTTGCAAGTGTTTTTTTATCCTTCCCTTGGTATTATTTATAAGTTCTTCATCAAGTACTAGAGGATTTTGTGTTTTATGTGTAATATATTTTACTTTTAACAGTTCTGTGACTTATGCTTTTCAAACTGTATTGATGTTTTTGTATAATTCAACCATCCTGATATTCACTATTGACTTATGAGATTTAGACAGCCCAAGTTCTTATCTTGTTCATCTTTCTCAGTGCTGAGTTCACTGATTAAATGAATTGTGTCTATTATACTTGCAGATTGAATACATAGCTGATTCACGCATTGAATATTATTTTATGAGATACTCATGTATTGTGTTGAGAGAGTATAAGTTGCTTTCACAATAAACTAATATCTACTTTTGCATCATACCACATTTTGCAATAATTCTTCAAATTTATAATTTGTAATCATCCTTCCTTAATTCTTTAGTCCTATGTGTATAATTCACTAGCACATATCAGTGAAAACTTTAAGATGTGTTTTGTCTAGGATAAGTATCTCACGTCTTTTTTATTTTAATAAAAATGATAGGTATTTTTGTTCTATAGGACTACTCAATAGAATGATATATACCTGAGATCTGTGAATAGAATCTTTCTGGACAGTAAGCAGTCACTATAAGTCTATTTGTCTGAGTCATTTACTGCCATGCAAGGTGGTCTTTGAATTGTCCCTAAGCTTAAGATGTATTTATATGATTTGCCCATATGTGGAACAAATGCATATGTAGACTCCCAAAGAGTTTTTTTGAGTTTTACACAAGATTGTCAACCTCTGACCCTTACTATATATGCACATATATGAAGTTGAAAAGTCAACAAAAGTAATTTCTGATATTATATATGTTGCCATTGTTAATTAAATTAGACCTTTTTCTTAAAAGTATTCAATGCATTCTCAATACCATAGACATTTGATACTCACCACTCTCTACTTAAAACATTAATTTTAATCTTTTTATTATTAACTGAAAATCTTAAATGATTGACTTCTCTTAGAACTTAAACATACTTTCACTTCCCCACACAAACTTATATGTTTTCAAATGAAAAACTAATACTCATAAACAATACAATAGGAAAATAAATGGATCCTTAAAGGTAAAATTAAATTGTAACTTTTGTAGTGTTTGTGTCAAAGTTCAGAATGTACCTTACTATCGACATAAACTTTCAAGAACAAATAAGTGAAAATGTTTGCCTCTAAGTTTTGTGAACCAAGCAGGAATTGGGAGGGTGAAGGCTGAGGAAAGATCAGCAATGGAGAGAGAGAGAGAGAGAGAGAGAAAGAGAGAGAGAGAGAGAGAGAGAGAGAGAAAAAGAGAGAGAGAGAGACAGAGACAGAGACACAGAGACAGAGACACAGAGACACAGAGAGAGAGAAAGAGAGAGAGGAGAGGGGCATTGAGAGACAGACAGAGACCAAGATACACACACACAAAGACAGAAACAGAGACAGAGAACAGAATCTTTATCATGATATCTGAGAAAGTACAGCCTCATATTACCAAGGCTGAGGACCTCACCTGGTCTTTGAAAGCCACAAAAACTATGTTGGCGAGTTGCTCTCTGATCTCCATATGCATATTATGATACATACATTCACTTTTGCCATGAAATACAAAATTAAAAAGGAAGTGAAAATAAAGCCATGTACATGGCCTACTTTTCTGGAGGCCTGCTCTCATCAGCAAAACTTGGTAAGACTCCGCACCCCAAAGCCCTTATCTGCCAACTCCCATGTAAATATACCCAAGAGTGATAAACTGCACCCCCTGCCCCATGCTCTATTTCCTGCCTCCTAATCCTGCATGCTTTCCTGGAGGTCACAGAGGTACCTGGGAGCCCAAGGCATGCTGATAAGCTGATAATAGGAAGGGCAAAGGTAACTTTTGCACACAAAACCCTGGAGCCACAAAGAGCTCAGTAGCGATACCCTGCTGGACCTGAAGACATTCTGGTCACCAGAACACCAAGCTACTCAAATCATAAGAGCTAGAGGAAACAGAAACCAAAGGAAAACAATTTAAAATACACACATCTAATAAAGATAAACTTAGAAATCAGCACCTGTACCTATAATAATCACAAAACTCAGATGGCCAGTGAGAAGTTTAGCACAATCTACAGTAGCCTGGGTTATAAGGTACCAGCAGATCCCTGCTATCCTGCTACAACAAGCCCTGGATATAATAACACAGCAGAAGCACCAGAAAAAGACTTTAAATCCAAACTTAGGAAGAAGATACACACTTGTAAAAAGAAAATGAACAAATCCCTAAAAGAAATACAATCAAACAACAGGTAAAGAAAATGAATGAAACTGTATAACACCCGAAAAATGGAAATATAAGGAAAAAAAACCAAACCAAACCAAACCAAAATCAGTCAATCAAACAAACAAAAAAACAAAAAATGCAAACTAAGAGAATCCTAGGGATAGAGAATATAGGTAAAAGTACAGAAATTGTAGACCTAAGCATCTCCAACAGAATAAAAGAAAATCTCAGGCATAAAAGATAGAATAGAGGAAAACCTATACACTGGTCAAAGAAAATGCTAAATCTAAAACAAAACATCCAAGAAATATGAAACATTATGAAAAGATCATACTGATTCTTGAGAATCATACAAATGGAAGGGGAAGATTCCCAGCTTCAAGGCCCAGAAAATGTTTACAACAAAATTACAGAGAAAAATTTCCCAACCTAAAGAAAGAGATACCTATGGACATATAAGTAGCTTACAGAACACTGAATATATTTGAGCAGAAAAATATCCACCTGCCACATGATAATTAAAATAAGAATAAATGGCCAGTAGTGGTGACACACTCTTTTAACCCAGCACTTGGGAAGCAGAGGCAGGTCAATTTCTAAGTTCGAGGCCAGCCTAGTCTACAGAGTAAATCCCAGGATAGCCAGAGCTATACAGAGAAACCCTGTCTCAAAACAAAACAAAACAAAAATGAATAAATAAATAAATATAAATAAAAATATACACAACAAAGAAAGCGATTTGACCCAAGAAGCAAGCTAGATTAGCCATTCTAATATTTAATAAAATAGACTTTCAATCTAAATTAGTCAAAAGAGCTGGCAATGGACATTTCATTTTCATCAAAGGAAAGATCCATCAAGATGACATCTCAGTTTTGAAAATCTATGTCCCAAATGCAAGGGCACCCACAATCATAAATGAAACATTACTTAAAGCTTAAATAACACAACAAATCCACACATTAATAGTGGAAGACTTTAACACCCCAGTCTCACCAATGAACAGGTCATCCAGATAGAAAGTAAACAGAAATAATGAAACTAACAGGTAATATCAAGCAAATGGTCCTACCAGATATCTACAGAATGTTTCACTCAAACAAAGAAATTATACTTCTTTTCAGCACCTCATGGAACTTTCTCTAAAATTGACCATGTAGTTGGTCATATAGCAAGACTCAACAGAAAGGCCTATCGGAAAAGAACTTCAAATCTTTGAAGAAAGAAATTGGAGAAGATATTAGAAGATGAAAAGATTTCCCATGTTAATGGATAGGTAGAATTAGCATAATAAAATGGGCATTTAATCAAAAGCAATCTACAGATTCAATGCAATTCCCATCAAAATTCCAGCACAATTCTCTACAGACTTTGAAAGAACCTTACTCATCTTCATATGAAAAGACAAAAAATACAGGATAGCGCTAAAACAATCCTGTACAATAAAAGAACTTCTGGATGTATCACTACCCCTGATTTCAAGCTGTACTACAGGGCAATAATAATAAAAATCACATGGTATGGCATTAAAACAGGCTCTTTGATCAATGGAATTGAATCAAAGACCAAGGAGTAAACTCATATATCTACAGGCACTTGATTTTTGACAAAAATCAAAGCTATACATTTTTTTTTAAAAAAGTACCTTCAACAACAGGATATCTGCATGTAAAAGAATGCAATAGATCTGTCCCTATCATCCTGCATAAACTGCAAGTCCACATGGATCAATACAAAACAGTATATACTGTATCTGAATGGAGAATAACCTTGAACATGTTGTCACAGGGGAAAACTTCCTGAACAGAACACCAACAGCTCAGGCATTAAGATTGGCAATTAATAATTTGGGGCTCATAAAAATGAAAAGCTCCTGTAAGGCAAAGATCACACTCAAAAGGACAAAGTAGTTGACAGAATGGGAAACTATCTTTACCAACCTTACATCTAAAAGAGGACTGATGTCAAAAATACATAAAGAACTTGAGAAACTAGACATGAACAAATCAAATAGCCCAATTAAAATGGAAACAAAGAAATGTGGAACATCCTTAGTCATCAGGGAAATACAGACCAAACCTACTCTGAGATTCAATCTTATGTCTATCAGAATGACTTAGATAAAGACTCAAAGGCCAACACATGCCGGTGAGGATGTGGAGCAACAATCAGAACACTATTTCACTGCTTGCAAACCTATCTTGGAAATCAATCTGGCAGTTTCTCAGAAATTTGAGGATAGTTCTACCTACACACCCAGCTATACTATTCCTGGGCATATACTAAAAAGATACCCCAAAATACTACAAGGACCTTTGACTCAAATATGTTCATAGCAGTTTTATACATCATATCCAAGAAAAACCTAAATGTCCCTCAACTAAAGAATAGACAAAGAAAATCTGGCACATTTACACAATAGAATATTAGTCTTCTCTTAAAAACAGTGTCATCATGAAATTTTTAGCCAGTTGTATGAAACTAGAAAAGATTATTCTGAGTAAGGTAACTCAGATCCAGAAAACCAAACATGGTGTGTACTATCTTATCAGTGAATATTAATCATAAAATAAATTATAATCATGTTATAATCCACAGGCCCAAAGAAGCTAAATAACAAGGAGGATGAAAGGGATTTGACTCTCCCTGAGAAAGGGAAATAGAATAGGCAATGAGATAGGGTGGAGATTGGGTATGGAAGGAATTGGCAAGGAGAACCTTAGCGGTCAAATGTCAGGCTCATGAAGGGAAAGAAAATTTTGAGAGAGAAATTGAAACAGTTACAGGGGGAGTGACATTTCTGGGATGAGCCAGAAACCTAGCACAAAGAAAACTTCCAACAATCAAGTGACCCTAGCTAAGACACTTAGCAGTGGGGAATATGGCACCTGAAATAGTCACATCCTTTCACCAGTTAAGATTTCCAATGGAGGGATGGTGACATCAACCCAGCCACAAAAACATAGACTCAGTCACAATTTGTCCTGTCTGCAAGACGTTCAGCAGTAAAAATTGAGCAGAAATTGGGAGAATGTCCAACCAATGACTGACACAACTTGAGTCCCTTGCCATGAGAGAGAGTCTACCCTGACACTATTAGTGACATTCTGCTGTACTTGCAGACAGGAGCCTAGCATAACTGTCATGTGAGAAGCTTCACTCAACAAGTGATAGGAGCAGATGCAGAAACCCACAGTTAAATATCAGGCAGAGTTCAGGAAATCCGATGGAAAAGAAGGAGGAATTATTGAAGGAGTCAGAGAAGTCAAGGTCGCCACAAGAAAACTTACAGAATCATTGGGCCCATAGGGACTCACAGAGACTGAACCACCAACCGAAAAGCATGCAGGGGATGTACCTAGGCCCCTGACACATATGTAAAATCTTAGATTTCATGTGGGATCCTTAACAGCAGAAGCAGGGGCTGTCTCTGACTCTGCTGCCTGACTTTGAACCCCTTTCCTCTAACTAGGCTGCCTTGTCTAGCTTCAGAAGGAGAAGATGTAACTAGGCCTGCTGCAATTTGATATGCTAAGGTGGGTTGATATTAATGAGAGGCCTCCTGTTTTCTGATGAGAAAAGACGCAGGATGAGAGAAGGGGAGATAAGAGGGAGGGACTAGGAACAGAGGAAAAAAGGGAGGATGTGATCAGGATATAAAGTAAATTAATTAATTAATTAGCTAATTAATTAATAATCAAAGAATCTTCATAACCACCTACAATCTGAGATGGATAAAAAGCTTAGCTTCGGTATGATCTTTTTGTGATAAGGCACACCTCACCAGCATATTTAAAGTCTACTCTATTCTAGAGGAACCTAACTTCTCCTAAGTGGTTCTGACCCTCTTTCTGACCTGCAAATCGTATGCAGAACATCTAGTATTCTATGTCTGTGATGTTCATATGGTATATAGCATGCAATATATACACTATTAAAAATGAGTCCATGTATTGCATGTGATATGAAAATGGAAGAGTGTCCTGAGGGCAGGAAGGAGGTGAGCCTAAGTGGAAGGGGAATGGTAAACAATAGAAAATGATGAGCTACATAAAAAGGGTGATGTTAAAAAACTAAGAATCAACGTATTTTAGAGTCACTAATTTTCTCGGCAAAGACTCAGACTGACACAATCATTGTTTATCAAACAGGGAATTTCTTTGTCCAGGCAAATGAACTATAAAATATGAGACATACATAGACCAATAATTTTGTATTGTGAAGATAATATTCTTTTAACTTTTAAAATTTTTGAATTTTTAACATCATCCTTTATTTATTATAACATGATTTACATAATGAATTATAATATAACATAATAATTTGATATAATTTTAAACATAATACATATGTTTGCAAACATTACCAATGCTCTATTGACAAAATGATTAAAAATCACCAGAAACTCACTATTCAGAGCCAGCAACACAAATGAAAACAGGTGAGTTATTGGATATAATCTAAACTAATTAATAAGTTACATTATAAAAAATTCAGAGACTCTATATAACTATATATTTCAAATGATTAAAAAAATGATCAAGGAAGAAAACAGTAAAAATGTTTTTGAAAACTACTTCATACAGAAGTATATAACTCCCCTAGTAAAGGGGAGTTACAAAACACCAAAACCATGATGTCATGAGTAGTATACGTAATGTACAAAAGTAAATTATAATTATTCTTAGAAATTTCCAAATGTTAGATGGTGGAAGGACACTATGGGCAGCGTCAGGATTTACTATGTATCAGTATCTGGCTGGAGATGTAGAGTCCTTTGGCCACTGACACAATACAAACGGAAAGAGCCATCCTCACTTCTGTTCCTCGGCTACCTCTCTATGGCTGCAAAGTCTTTCATGGCATCTTAGAATCTGGTTTCCGAGATCCAATAACATTATTTTTTGTTTCTCTAGTCCTTTAGTTGTGCTTTGCTATTTAGACAAGGCTGATCTTTAATTTGTAATCCTCTGGTCTCAGGTAGATCCCAAGATTACGAGTAAGCATCACTATACTTGCTCCTTCTCTTCTTCCTTTCCCCTTCTTCTCATTTTCCACCTCCTCCTTTATTTTCAGACAGGTTCTCACTGCATAGTACTAGCTATAAAAAGATTTTGTGAATAATCTAGCCTATTTTGATTAATCATGACCTTTTTCTATACCAAATTGAGAGTTATCCCAATTAGTGTGACATTTCTTATGAATTTGTGTTAATTTAATGATGAAGTAAAAGACTAAAAAATATACCACAGCTTTGCAAAGTGAAAATGTAATTCCTCACCACAGGATTTATCTTCTTTTTTAAATTTATAATTTTTATCAACTATATGGTCTGCTGTCATATAAATATGTAAACTACTTAAAATGTTTAAATTTGTACACATAGATGTGAACTTTAATAGATACTAGTATAGATCTATGTGAAATTCATGTAAATTACATGCAGATTACTTGATAAATTACACTAATTATGCATTTTAATATAATATTTAGAATAAATCTTTTCCTTTTGAAAGTTCTTTCTTGATCCTGAGGAAATATGAATTAAAAATGGAATCACTTCAAATGACAAAATTTAGATCATTTGGGTGGCCAATACATTCAAGGAATGTGATGCTGTAGTTTACAACAGGTAGATATTTGTACATATTTCAATCTACACCCAGGAAGAAAGGAATATATTATATGACATTTAGGCATAGATAATGGTAAACATCTAAAGAGGAATGTGGCTTAAAGGAAGACACTTCTCCACAGTCTCCTGCATTTGAACACTTGGTCTCAAGTTAGTGCCACAATTTAGGGGAGGTTGTGGAACCTTTAGATGGTGTATCCTTGCTGAACAAAGTACAACACTGGGGGAAAGCTTTGAAGGTTTGTAGACTAACCCTATTTCCTACTCTAGACAAACTTCCTGTCTGTGAAGGAAAATCTACCAAGCTACATGCTGCAGAAGACATGTCATTCTTAGCAATCTCCTTTCCCTTACTTCAACTACCTGCCTCTTCCATCTTGAGTGGTCCCTATGTCCTATCATAATCTACATCTAAATATATGTCAACATTTGTACAATTATATCTAATGAATGGCATCTCTTGAGGAATCAAACTTCTACAAATTACTTATATAAATAAGTAGAGACATTTTAATTACTCTTCACTTCAGATGTTGTTTTTCTAAGATTTATAATGTATTTTACTGTCTTGGTATATTTATAATATGATATATTTTTGTTCTTTTCCCCTAGTTTGAAAGAGATAGAAAAAACCTTTTAATATTTACTTTATTGATAAGTGTTGATCCCTAAGGTGCTCATAAAATACATCTCTTTTGTGATTCAATTGTTCTAGGAATAGTGTATACTTAAGAGTATTTGGGTTTATTAATACAGCTGAGCTGAAAGGTTGTTACTTTTGAATACAAACAATTTCTTATTGAGAAATGAAGAAGAATGCAACATAAAATTCATATTTTAGTGGCTTCTTTATCTGACTTCCTGCCGAAAATTACCACAAAGGAGTCACTGAAAGCTGTGCTTAAATAGTTCGTACCTGAGAATTTTCAGAGCACCTGTACAGTGTCTCAGTGTCACAGATTCACAGCGTTTCTCTGCTTTCACTTTTATACCACCAGTAGTGTCTCAGCTGGCACTTCATGGAGTTGAATTAACTCTGTTGCACTCCTAACCGAATACTTATACATTAATTAGGAAGGCTTCTGCCTTAGAAGGTGAAGGCTGCTGAGTGACCCGATGTCCTCCTATCTATATATAGAATTCAGGATAGTGCATTAGACAGTGCATCAATGGAAGAAGGAATAAATAAAAGAATGCATGTGTGTGAGAGAGGAAATGACATAAAATTAGAAAAGTTATAGACTTTGAAATCAACTCTAGATACAATTTCTGAATCATTGTGACAGTTTATATAGTACACCTGATGACCATTTTCTTCAATACCTAATAAACATATTTGTTCTCCCCTACACAGTATTGATTGGATTATAATTTCTTGTGTGTGCATGTGTGTATGTATGTGGGGGGGGCATAGGTATTCTTGAGAATGATGTTATGATCTCAGACATGTAATTAACAGACTAGGTTGTTAAATATACTGCTGTTTAAGACTATAAATCAGCAGTATAAAATTCAAAGTGTACTCAAATATGTAATTTTGTGTATTTCTCAAATTATGCTATGACCAGAGTTACTGTTACATTTAGGGGTAATTGTTGATAAAATTTTAGAGTTGTAAAGTTTACACTAAACAAAATCTCACTAAAAGTAATCAAAATGAGTTTACATAAACATTTTTTGGCAACAACAAAAATGTTATTTTGAGGAAAACTGTATTCAGATACTCACAGTAAAAAGGTAGAAAGGTTGAAATACATTGCCCAGAGTACTAATTTATGTACTTAGACATAAAAATATACAATAAATCAACTCAAAACAAATGCAAGAAAGAAAACATATGGATTAAACACTTAAAAACTAATTTTAATTCATTACAATTGTATTTTAATTGAGTAAAATAGAAAACTAAGATTCAATAATAATGGAAACAGAATTGTTATTTTTT
>JADRCC010170427.1:0-15173 GCA_019843855.1 Hylomyscus alleni | reverse complement strand
CACACACACACACACACACACACACACACACACACACACACACACAAATGGTTTTTAGACTACTTAGTTATATTAGTTTTTCTTCCGGAACTTTTTTAGCTAGCATCCCACAGTTTAAATTGTCCTCAACACCATCTTCTACATTCCTACTAAGAGAGCCAACTCAACCCAACTAAAAGTGTCCAATTAATTTTGTGATCCAAAGTCCCAAATTCTTCCAAATTCCTTCAACAAACAGTATGGACAAGCCTGTGTAAACAATATCCCAGCCCATGGTATAACTTCTGGGTTAGTCATCATTCTTCTTTTGGTGTTAGATACCAAGGAAACTATTATGAAATAAGTCTTTTACTTATATATTCATATATATGTATTTATTTGTTAATTTATTGATTTATTTGTGTTTTTAGAGGCTTGCTTATAATTTCAGAATCTCTTTTCATTATCATGATGGAGAGCATGTCAGAAGACATGTCAGGCTTGATGCTAGATAAGTAGTTGAGAGGTACAAGCTAATCTCTAGGTAGGATGAATAGAAAGAGTCTGGGTATGGTATGGAATTGTGAAACCTGTATTGGCATGGATCTCAAATCATGAGATTTACAATATGAGGATAAGCTTTGAGATTTCAAAAACCCATACAAAGCCCCCCTCCTCTTGTGGCACAGAATATAGCCTTCATCTACTTATCCGTCACTATTCCTGTCCACTACCATGCTCTATGTCATAACGAAAATGGGTTAAGCTCTACCCAATGAGTTATCTATTAGTTCTGTTCTCAGCTCTTCCTCCTCCTTGGATAAAGACTGAACCAGGTATCTTTGATTGAAGGCAATTAGATGGAACAGGAAAGGCTTTGGAATTTTAAAATGTAACACTATCATGGAAATAGACAGAGTACAGCTGAGATCAAAGATGGACATGTCTCCTTCAGGAACTATAGCAGGCCAGCATTCTATGAAAGTCTTGAGGCAGATGCTTGGACGATTCAGGTTTCATTCTGTAAATATTATCTGATAACTTACAATATGTTCTTGTTACAATATGCTCCTGTTTCTCTTATTTTGTATATATACAACTGCTGTCCATTCTCACATCATTTGATAAATAACACAGTTTGCATACACACTACAGTTATTAACTTAGGGAACATGACTTTAGTGTACAGTAAAGTAACATTTCATTAAATTACCATTTCATCCAAAGGAATAATATAATGAACTTATGAAAGAATAACAAATGGTTTTCTTATGTTTATGATGTTAATAAAAATTTAGGATATATTACTAAATGTCAATGTAAAAGTATTCATTAAATTCCATATTCTTCAAATATAGAAGCATGTAGCATAAGCTGCCATCTTTTACCACATGAACTTAAGAATAATATCAAAATTATATTTTAGAGAGCACTTTTTTCAGTATTCTCCACCTACTCCTAGAATTACAGAATACTTAATAACTCAATTATTTAGATTTTTTTCCCAGTTAACATCTTTGCAATGAAAAACTGTTAGTTTATTAAATGAGATCAAAGGACACTTGAAGTTTACTATCTTGAGAATGGGGACATTTTGCAAACATGAATTCATCATACTCATTTCATTACATTCAACTTTTATGTATTCTAACAACTATATACTAAGGGTTTCATAATACATTACCAATATTCTAGTACCCCATATTTCAGGACCCTTTTACCTTCTTACTGAAGGCCATTATCTGTAGCAATGAGGAAAACTAATTATTAGGGGGGATACTTGGTCAGAAAAAAAAATGATAGTATAGAATATAAAATGAATTTGGAGATTACAAATGTTACAATTAGTGAAAATACGTTTTCTTTTCTAAATAATTGTTAAGACATTTGAGACTCTGGCCACTCAAGAAATAAAGGGGAAACAGAAGTGGCTCAGACAGTGAAATTACTTAGAGTCAGATTCAGTTTGTAACACCATCACAGTGGCTCACAAAAATTTGTAACTTCAACTGCAAGGACTATCACTTCCCCTTTTGACTTATGCTAGCACTGGGCAAGCACACGATGTACATAAACTCATTCAGACAATCACTCATGCATAGAAAAGTAAAATAAATACAATCTAAAAATAATTTTTTAAGGAAGGGTTCCAGACTTCCGTGGAAAGCAGCCACATGTGTTATTGTATTATCTTGAAATGCAAAGTAGTAATGCAAAAAAAAAGCTGACTTTTACAGCTTCATATACATATTGGGTGCTCGCTGAAATGACAGTGGTTAGCACCTGATTTCCACCTCAAAGACTTTTGTAAAAAGTCCTCTTTTCTCCTTCATCCCTCCACAGAGGCTTATAACTGCCTGTTTTAATTATTTTTCAAACAATGGGTTATTTTCATACATCCCAATAACTTGTGTTGGTGTCAATTCAAAAGCATATCAGAGTTTTGATTTAGATAAGACTCCACTTCATTTCTGCATTTGAATTTGTGTCTGTCACTACCGATAAAGAGTAATCATTGTGACATTGTCATGTTGAAAGTTCATTAAGTGGCAGTCAGTGTCCGAGCACAAAATGGCTGGCAGAAAGTCAATGGTGCAAATTCCATGTGGGGAGCAAAGAGTAAAAGATAGATCTGGGGCATCCCAGAGTCCAGCAAGCTGTGAGCAATCAATCATTTTATTCAGAGGAAGAGTGAGATGAGACTTGATGGCAATGCTGTGAGAGTCCCTATAGTGTTGGACATCTACTTCTAAGTGTTTTGATTTACACTTAGAAGCAACTGGTTACTAGAATGACAAGCTAGTAATGACAAAACTGCATTTGATCAATGCCTTTGACTGTGTTCTTGATTTGAAATGTTTTAGTAGCCTTAAATATGTTCCCTGTTTTAAGAGCAATGATGGCCTCAAATGACTGTGGTATATAGTACCCTGTTAGAAATACGTTTTATCTACTCTATTAAAGGGAACACTAAATTGGAATGGCAATGCTATGTTATATCCTTGGAGGCCTTTCTACAATTTACGTATTATTTATTTAGCTTTCACTTTACTTGCTGTTCTTTCATTTATATGAACATATTCCCTACAGTTTCTAAATATAAATTGTACTTAAAACAGTGTAGAGATGCTTATACAATATTAATATTATCCACCAGAAGCTTTTAAAGTCATCACAGAAAATGTGAAATATTTTTCATATGTTTACTCAGGCACTCACCCCATTTGTGTTATAAGCTTAAGCTGTATGATGCAAACATTACTCCCGACTGCATCCAGGTACCCTTTAGACTGATAAATCTGTGAAGTTTAGCTTGCTTCTCTTTGATGAAAATGGAAAGCATGAAATTTGCCAAGTGAGAAGTGGAGCTGCAGGAAAGACAGCAGAAGCTGCATTAGTGATCTCTCTCTCTCTGTGTTCCTTTGGAGCTCAGGGTGTTTTAAAATGACTTATGCCTTTGTTAATAAAATTGAACTGAAAAAAAAATGTCTATTTTAAGTCATAACCACATTTAAAAATCGTTACCAGCTTTTAAAAGTGGCAGCCATTCTAAATCAAATCCTTATAACAATTAGACATTATTTGGACCTAAAATTCATGTCACTTGTGACTGAAAATTTAACAAGTTTCATTCATTTATATCTAGCTTAAATTAATTACTAAGACTCTTTGAGAAACGCTGTCACTAAAGTTGAAAATAAAGTATACCTAGTTATTAACAATTAATGCTATGGTATAAATTTGAATATTATCTTTTAATAATGCATACTCTTATTTAATGACAGCATGTGTTGTTTTGATGGAAATAGAATCATATCTAATATGTCTACAGAAATAAAACAGAAATCTAAGAGTATAATAATCTAGATTTATATAATTCTTCACAACTTAATGATTTATATCCTGGGAATATTAAATGACTACTTTATCCAAATATGCTTTTATTTCTTATTTTGCATTGCTATTGGAAAATATACAACAAAATGCAATTTAAATGATATAAATCTGTCATGGTGCAGAAGGTATGCACAGCTAGAAAGTAACAAATAAAAAGGAAACATTCAGTTTTAAATTTTCCAGGCATTGACTTCTATCTACTTTTCCATAGATGCCTTTTTACATTATCTCTTAGTAACTTTCTAACATGTATGTATATGCCAAATGAAACACATATATCTAAAGATTCAAAATAGCACTTAGAAATGAGAGAAAACTTGTGAAGTTTGTTTCTCTGGCTCTAAACACTTTAAACACTTTAAAGTGAATGATACAACAGGGATGGTTTGATGGTAAAAGCATACACATACACACATACAAACACACATGCACACACACACAAATGCACACACATACACACAAATACACTCACATATTTCCTCACATAGTGTTGTTAAACAAACAGCCTTTAACAGGACAATATTGTTACTACAAAGACCATCAAATAAAAGGCCCATTGCCAGGAATATGTTTTGTCTTTTGAAGTTGGCCAGTGAGGTTCCATAAATAGTCAAGCATTTGGATCTCTTGCTTAAGGTTATAGTCTGCAGAACTTGATGGTAAAATTATATAGCAATGACACAATACACGTGAGTTATTGAGCTTCGAGAACGAGGCAGGTTTACTCCCAGAAACTTCATCTCTAATGGCAAGATATCAATGCGTTGACAGGTACTATGAATGCTATTGGAGGAGAAAAGTAGTCATTTGTTGTACCTAGCTGAGAATCCTGCCTGCTACAATAAGTACTATCCTGGGAAAACATGACCATTTTCACAAGGCATCACATGAATAACTAATTACTTGCTGATTGTATGTAAGTCCTATTTGACCTATACCTGTCATCGTTATCTGGCTATGAAGGTATGATGTTAGGGGAAAACCTCAACTATTATTTTGCTTAACACTCACAGAATTCAAGAAATTCCTAATGACTTACTTTTATACACAAAGATTAGTGTACCTCTCAACCGTCATTTGAGATGCTTCTATTTGCAGTAAATGGTGATGAATGTAGGCACCCCAAACTTGCTATAAATACAATGTTTAGCCTTAAAGTGCATCTATCTCCCAAGGCTCTGGGATCATTTCACAGCACAGGTTGAAAAAAGGCTAAGAACCAATGGTAATGATTGACAGCAAGGGAATTGTTTTGCTGGACACTGAAGGGTAGCTAAACGTATGAATTAACATTTGAGAATATGTGCCAGATATGTGCAAGACCTAGACGAAACAAATCAGGACATGCATTGAGAAATGATTAAGTTTTGATTCCAGCTTTATACACACTGGCAATTTTATTTGCTGAAAGAGAGAAATTTTAGTAGCCTTTGATTTGGTGACCCTATTCTAGTCTAGAAAGACAAAATATACAATTTTTGTCAGTGCCAATTGGATTTGATTGATTAAGTTTGAAAACAACATTATGTTGGGTAGGTGAGGAGGTGTGGTTACATCAAAGAACGTTATCTTAGAGGCTTGAATATAATTAACATGTTGTTAGAAACTATCGAAGAACACTAAAAGTTGCAAAAGCAGCTGCCTGCAAACCTCTGCTTCCTACAAGTTCCAGAACCTTCAGAACAAAGGTGCCAAAGATGGGACAAATGTTCAAATACATGAGCCTTGTGGGGTGTAATTCTCATTTCAACTATTACAGTGCTCACTTAAGGAAAAAAAAAAACTGGGCAGTGGTGGCACACACCATTCACCCAGCACTTGAGAGGCAGAGGCAGGCAGATTTCTGAGTTTGAGGCCAGCCTGGTCTATAGAGTGAGTTCCAGGACAGCCAGGGCTACACAGAGAAATCCTGTCTCGGGGAAAAACAAAAACAAACAGACAAACAAAAAAAAAAACATTTTTTTACTACCTATTTCCATCATTAATTATCAACCTGTATTTGTATCTTGATTACTTTTGTTATCATCTTGCCATGTCTCTTTCAGATATTAAACATTTTCTGTTTATTTTCCTCATTTATTAATATTGATACTTATTTCTGACACACCCAATTTCTTAAATCTATTTCATACATTCTCTTCTGGATTGTTCATTTTCTTAATTGTTTTATTTACAAGAAAAGAAAATTTTCAATTTTTCTGTATGTTGAAGACTATTTTATTTCTTAAATGTTTAATTTCTTCATTTTGCTTCAAAGAACATTTGCTCATATGTCTTTCATTTCAATTTTCACTCTTTGAAAGATTATACTCTCAACTATGTAAACCTATATGATGAATCATGAGAAAAACCAAATCAATGGTACCAATAAGTGAGGAGAAAAGTGCAGAGTCAAGTTCAGAAGGGACAGGAAAAAGCTTAACAATCTAGCATTGGAAATTGAGTTGGCAGAAAGAAAAGGTGGAAAACTCCCTGCCACAGCCTGTGAAGACAAGATGCTGGATAAACCTTAGAGGCACTACAATGTCCAAACATAACCTATTACTGACTAGAATATTAAACCAAACATCCCTGGATGGAGATTTAAGCTGCTAAGGAGACGTATAGTGGATGGAATTGTACATAGAACTCTGTGATAGACGGCGTATGCACGGAAAAATCTACAGTACAATTACACTACATAATTTTGGTCAACTCAGGATTATCTGATTAAAAAAATTCTGAAATTCTTATTCATTTTACAGAAGAGCCATTTGAACTGCATTTCTTTTTTTCCTTCTAAGGATCTCACATATTTTAGGTTGCCTAAACTCATTGTGTGGAGCAGTATGATGTTGAATATTACTTTACCCTGCCCCTATATTTCTCATGCTTGTATTTTAGGCATGAGCCACCATACTCTATTTTATGATGCTCTGTGTTATGACAATTACAACTAGGACATTTCTTATACATGTTTTATTGGATATTTTGTTTATTTATATTTCAAATGTTATCCCCTTTCCCTGTTTTTCCTCCAAAAACCACCTATTCCATTCTCTCTTCCCAAACTTCTTTGAGGGTGCTCACATATCCACCCACCCATTTGAGCCTCCCAGCCCTGGCAGGCCCCTACACTGGGGCATCAAGTCTTCCTAGGAACAAGGGCCTATCCTGCTATTGATGTCCAACAAGGCCATCTTCTACTACATACATGGCTGTAGCCATGGGTGCCTCCATGTATACTCTTTGGTGGTTTTGTTTGTGGGAGCTCCGAGGGATCTGGTTGGTTGATATAGATGTGGTTCCAATGAGTTGAAAACCCCTTCAGTTCCTTTAGTCCTTTCTCTAACTTCTCCCCTGGGGACCCGGTGCTCAGGTCATTGGTTGGCTGCCAACATCAGCCTTTGCATTTATCAGGCTCTGGCAGAGCCTCTCAGGAGACAGCTATATCAGGCTCCTGACAGCAAGGACTTCTTGGCATCCTCAAGTGTGTCTGGGTTTGTTGACTGTATATAGGATGGATCCCCAGGTGGGGAAGTCTCTGAATGGCCTTTCCTTCAGTCTCTGCTCCACAATATGTCTCTGTATGTCCTCCCTTGAGTATTTTGTTCCCACTTTTGAGAAAGACGTAAACATACAAACTTTGATCTTCCTAGTTCTTGAGCTTCATGTGGTCTGTAAATTGTATCCTGGGTGTTCCAAGCTTTTGGGATAATATCAACTTCTCAGTGACTACATACCATGTGTGTTCTTTTGTGACTGGGTTACTTTTCTAATTCCATCTACTTGCCTAAGAATTTCATGAATTCATTGGTTTTAATAGCTGAGTAGTACATCATTGTGTAAATGTATCCATTCCTGTATTTTCTGTAACCATTCCTCTGTTGAAGGATATCTGGGTTCTTTCCAGCTTCTGGCTATTATAAATAAGGATGCTATTATCCTTGTTATATGTTAGAGCATCTTTTGGGTATATTCCCATGAAGTCCAAGTGGATCCAGGACCTTTACATAAAACCAGATACACTGAAACTGATAAAAGAGAAAGTGGGGAAGAGCCTGGAACATATGGGCACAGGGGAAAAGTTCCTTAACAGCACACCAATGGCTTATTCTCTAAGATCAACAATAAACAAATGGAATCTCATATAATTTTAAAGCTTCTGAAAGGCAAAGGACAAGGTCAATAGGACAAAATAGCAACCAACAGCTTGAGAAAGATCTTTACCAACCCTACTCCCAATAGATGGATAGTATGCAATATATTCAAGGAACTCAAGAAGTTAGACTCTAGAGAACCAAATAACCCTATTAAGAATGAGATACAGAGCCAAACAAAGAGTTCTTAACTGAGAAATACCCAATGGCTAAGAAGTACCTAATCCTTAGTCATCAGGGAAATGCAAATCAGAACAACCCTGAGATTCCACCTCATACTAGTCAGAATGGCTAAGATCAAAAACTCAGGTGACAGCAGATGCTGGTGGGGATATGGAGAAAGAGGAACACTCTTCCATTGTTGGTGGGATCACAAGCTGATACAACCACTCTAGAAATCAGTGTGGTTGTTCCTCAGAATATTGGACATAGCATTACCTGAAGACCCAGCTATACCTAGGAATTTGATAATGGTAAGCAAGTACTCTACAAACACCCTTAGCCATAATTTCTAATTTTTTTTCTTCATTCCTTTTAGGTTTCTTCCCCATATGTTTATCTTTTCTTAATATATTGTCTCTGTTGTTATTAAATTCTTTATTTCAAAACTCAATTCTTATTTAAAATCATTTTATCATGTTACTTTCATTAATTCAAAGCATTTAATTTTTATTAGATGGAAATCTTCATTGATGGTCAATCAACATCCATTTTACCTAATATCACCAAGACCCAGATAAAAGTTTGTTACTTGGATTTTACAAGCATCCATGACACATATATTCTCTTGGTAGGTAGAGAATATCTACTAGCCTAAATTGCATTTTAGTCTTTATATAATTAATTCACATATTATATTTCTTAGTTTTGCAGCTCATATGATCAGAACTATATGCAAACAGTTGACGTTTTCTGTTATTCAATATTTTATTTTGTTTATGAGAGTAACCCATGATAGTATATGGAGGCAGAGTTCACCTTTTCTTTTGTTTGAATAGATCTCTATCTGAATAGAGAATAACTCATTATTATACCTCTATATGAATACAGTATGGTTTATGTACCCTTTGATCCATTAAGAAAACTGGAAATTTCAAAAAATATAAAACATTATTTGTCATATTTCTTTCTTTTTGTTTGTTTGTTTGTTTGTTTGTTTTTTCAAAACAGGGTTTCTCTGTATAGCTGTCCTGGAACTCACTCTGTAGACCATGCTGGTCTCGAACTCAGAAATCCACCTGCCTCTGCCTCCTAAGTGCAGGGATTAAAGATGTGTACCACCACTACCCGATGTCATATTTCTCTCATATAATAAAATCCATGGTTTCAAACCTTTATTCTGAAAAGATCTAAATGATCTTGGGCAAAGAGATTATGACAGAAATACATAATGTTTGACTTTCTCAAGGGATATGTAACATGACATGCTAAGATATATGTTCAATGGAGAATATGCCTTAGCAGGCTGAGACACTGTGTGAAGTCAAACTCACTTAAAGATAACACAGTGGAAAACAAATTTAGAGATACTCTGGTCAAAAAACCCAAGATATATGTGCAGATACAATACTTGAAATTAGCCATTATAACAATTGAATGCCACTAATTGATTTCTTTTGATGATACATGAAGCAAAACTAACATTATCAGAATTCTGAGAAAATTTATGATTCTACAATTACATACACACTAAAATATCCTGCTGTTTTAAGCCAAATTTGAGTATTTTTATGGAAAATATATATTTTCATGTATATATAAATATAAGCATATGTGTATACTTTAATAAATATGCATGTATGTATATGAATATATTATACATAATAATATATACATGCATATAATATGAATATGTGTATATTTATATTTCTATATATTTTACACGCAGGCACTCACATATTTTTATATATGTTTATATGTATACATAAACACACACACACACATATATATATCTGTATATATATGAGGTTTTTGGCCCAGACTGACAGCTGGACTCTAGTGAGAGTTGGTGAACAAGTAAGAAAAGAAACAAATCTATTGAAAAACGGAGATATTGTAGTTCCTATTTAGTAGAGGAATTCCACAGTAAAGTAAAAGATCAAGATACTCTAGTTGATTAAGATGATTCTCAACCAAGTATTAAAGCAGAAACATGCATTCTACTTCTTTATCAAAACAAAAAAAGTTATCAAGTAAAATTACTAACATTTTTCACAGAATTTTGATAAAAATTTAAGAGGCTGTAACAATTTTACAGTTGCTCAATGGTTCTAGAGGAAAGAAAATAAAAATAAAATTCTATGTCACTGACAGGTTGCTGTCTTATTAGAAGAACATCTGACTTGCTACTACAAACAGCTTTGTAAGTTCTTGGAAATATTTAAACTGACACTGCAGGGAAATTGATAAGTAGACAAAGGCCTTATAGGAATTTTAAGATATGTCCTGTAAATGTTTGCAGATGAATGGCTTCCAAATTCTTCAGGGCATTTTCCCATTGAAGTTTTATAAAATGCTCATGATAAAGGGACTTTTCTCACCTGTTTCTTTGTATTTTCCTGTGTTTCTTTACATTTATTCATTTCCTCTTTAAAGGTTTCCATCAGATTTTCTATGAGAAAACCAAATATAAACAATATGTATCCAGAAATTCAGCAATACAGAAGATATTAAAGAAAAACTACAACCCAAGGAGGTTAACTGCTACCAAGGAAACACAGGAAATAAATAAATAATTCTAAACCAGCAAAACAAAAGAAGCAAAGAATACGCATGCACACACATGCCAATACGCACATGCTACCATGACAGATATCAAATTTCAGGAAATAAAAGCATTGGTCCTTAATCTCTTAATGTCAATGGACTCAATTCCTCTATTGAAGACACAGACTAATAGAAGAGATGCAAAACCAGGTAATATAATTTTGCTGCATACAGGAAACACCTCAGCCACAAATATAGACATTACCTCAGAGCATAGTACTGGCCATTTTTGTTTCTAAGAAAATGGACTCAAGATACAAGAAGGAACAGTTATTCTAATATTTAATAAAATAGGCTTTTAATCAAAATTAATCAAAAGAGATGGGGAAGGAAACTCAGACTCTAAAAGGAAAAAAATCTAACAGAGTGGCATCTCAATTCTGAATATCAATGGCCCAAATGAAAGTGCATCCACATTTGTAAAACAAATATTGGTAAAGCTTGAGTCATATATAAAAGCTCACATATTAATAGTGGAAAACATCAAGATCTCACTCTCACAAATAGGCATGTTATCCAGACAAAAACTAAACAGGAAAATAGTGAAACTAACATATGTTATGAATCACATGAAGCACATAGATATCTACATATTTTTGACCCAAACAAAGTAGAATATACCTTCTTTTCAGCATCTCTTGTTACTTTCTCTAAAATTGACCATATACTAGGTCACAAAGTAAGTCTCAACAGATAGAAGAAAATACAAATAACCATCTGTAAGTTATCATAGCACCTTGGATTAAAGCTGGATTTCAGCAAAAACAGCAACAACCAGAAAGCCTAAAGAGTCATGGAAACTCAACAACTCTCTACTCAATGACTATTGGGACAATGCAGAGAGAGAGAGAGAGAGAGAGAGAGAGAGAGAGAGAGAGAGAGAGAAATTAAAATTTTTCTAGAAAGTTTGATAAAAATTAGTACAAATCATACTGAAAATTATGAGACAAAATTAAAGCAGTTCTAAGAAGAAAGTCCATAGCACTAAGTACATTCATAAAGGAATTGGTGAGATATTATACTAGCAACTTAACAGAACATGTGCAAACTCTAGAACAAAAAGAAGCAAGCACAGCCAAGACTAGTAGGTGGTAGTCAATAAACTTAGGACTCAATGAAATGAATTAGAAACTAAGAGAATGATACAAAGAAACAACTAAACCAAGAGTTGCTTTAAAAAAAAAAAAACAAAACAAGGTAGACAAACTTTTAGCCAAACCAAAAGCAGAGAGAGAAAATCTAAATTAAGAAAATCAATAATGGAAACTGGATATAAAAAAAGACACCTAGGAAATTCAAAAGCTTTTGAAAGTTTAGAAAGATTTTTTACTTCAAAAGCATGTATTCAAAAAAATTAAAAATCTTAATGAAATATATAGTTTTCTTGATACTTACTACTTGCCAAAGTTGTATCATGACCAGGTGAACAACTTAAATACACCTATAACCGTTAACAAAGTAGAATTCACTGAAAGTCTCAAAAATAATAAATAAATAAAAGCTTAGGGCAAAAAAATCTTACTGAAGAATTATACCAGACCTTCAAAAAAAAGTAATACCAAAGTTTCTTAAATGATTCCACACAAAGTATAAACAGAAGGACCTGAGAAAGCTTGACTAATTCCTTGACTGGTTTCAAATTGGCAGTTAAAGAGACTATGGCTAAATCTCTGTTTCTAAGAACTTGGCAAGTCTAGACCTCAAAAGCTGCCCTGCCACCTGGCCTGAGGCAAGAACAATGGGTCAGTAGCAGTTTCCAGACCTCCCTTAGCGAGTTTCCAGCCCCTACACCCTGGTAATGCAGTTTCCATAAAGATGGACACAATAGATTAACATAGAGGTCACCTACACCTGGATTTCCTAATATGCTTTAATTCAGGACTGCAAGCTCACTTCCAGGGATCTCTCTATCTTGGTAATGGGAGACCCCAGCATGCTGAACTTCTGCAAATAAAAACAGTCTTCACATTTACATACAATTTGAATCTGGGATACCAAATTTCAGAGAATCATGGACCCTTATAGAACATTGTCAAAACTCTAAAATGTCACAGGCACCTGACATATAAATCACACAAAGGTTCAAAAACCAAGTTGAATTTCATACACATTTCCATAAAGAAAATTGTTGAGAAAATCCTCATGAAAATACCCACAAACTAAATCAAAAACACATCAAAAACATGCTCTAAAATAACCAAGTTGGCTTTATCACAGGGATGCAGTGATAGTTCAGTATAAGAAAATCTATCAATGTAATATTGACTATAAACAAATGTTGTATTAACTGTTTTATCTCAAATCAACATATCTATACCCCCATCTTGTAGTGGTCAATTCCCAGGTAAAAAACGCCAAACTTTTTTTTTTTAATGCCAAACTTTTATACTTACAATAAGCCTTAATCAACATTAAATCTAGGCAAGTATCTACCCTTGAAGTTATTAGAATATAGTTCCCCATCAATAACACTGAATTATAACCAGCTACATTCTTTCTGGCCAGCTCTTAATTCCATTTGGAAAGCTCTCATGGCCATGATTTCATAGCTCACATACCCCATAGCTTCTCACCTTTCCTCACCTTTCTTTTTTGTAGTCTCCTCAGACGCCAAGCCCAGGAATCCAAACCATGCAGGATAACCCATGCGTAAGGTTAGTACACATCACTGTGTTCTTGCAGATTCTTTTGACCTTGGGGGCAGCAAGCCCTAGGGGGACAGTACTTAGCATTACAATTGGCCAAAGACCAACACTCAACAAACAACCTGAAAGAAAAATACACATAATCATCTCATCAGATTCTGATAAAGCCTTTGACAAAATCCTACACCCCTACATGATGAGAATCTTAGAAAGATTAGAGATACAAGAAATTTATCCAGCATAATAGAGGCCATATATAGCAAGCAGATAGACAACATCAAATTAAATGGAAAGAAATTTAAAGCAATTCCAATAAAACCAGGGACAAGACAAGACTGCTCAGTCTCTACATATCTATTCAATATAATATTTGAAGTTCTAGCTACAGAAGTAAGACAACTAAAGCAGATTAAATTGGAAGAGAACAAATCAACGTATTGCTATTTGTAGATGATATGTTATTACACGAAACTGACCAACAAATTCTACCAGTCTACCAGAGAACTCTTAAAGCTGATAAATACCTTTAGCAAATGAGATGAATATTAAATTAGTTCCAAAAAAATGAGCATTCCTCCTTTATATAAACATTAAATGGGTGGAAAAGAAATTAGGGAAACTACACACTTTACAATGTCCACAAATAATAGGAAATTTTCTGGAGTAATTATGACCAAAGAAGTGAAAGACCTCTATGACAAAAAACTTCGATTATCTGACAATAAAAGTTGAAGAAGATATTAGAGGATAGAAATATTTCCCATGCAAATGGATGAGTAGGATTTACATAGTAAAAAATGCTTATCTTACCAAGAGCAATATATGGATTAAATGCAATGTCTGTCAAAATGTTGACACAATTCTTCCTAGCCTTTGACCTTGATACCCTCAAATTGATATAGAAGAGCAAAAAACCCAGGATAGCTAAAACAATCTTCTGCAATAAATAAAACTTCATGAGATTAAAGCTGTATACAGAGCAATATGAATAAAATGTGCATAAAAATAAACAGGTAGGTGAATATAATCAAATCAAAGACAAAGAGTTGAACTCACGTAGTAACAGATAGTTGATTTTTGACAAAGAAAACTAAATCATACAATTTTAAAAAGAAACCATCTTCAACAAATGGAGCTGATCTAAATGGATGTCTGTACATAGAAGAATGTAAATAGATCCATCTCTATCATCCTGCAGAAAACTCAAGTTGATGTGGATGAAATACTTCAATGCAAAATTGAATACACTAAATCTGCTAAAAGAGAAAGTGGGGAATAGCCTTGGACTCATTGTCACAGAAGAAAGCTTCCTGAAGAGAACCCCAAAAGCTCAGACACTAAGATCAGCAATTAATAAATGAGACCACATGAAACTGATAAGCTTCTGTAAAGAAAAGGGCACTGTCAAGAGGACAACATGGCAGCCTACAAAATGAAAAAAATAAATATATCCCTCAGTCCCACATATTCATAGTGATAATATCTAAACAAAATGTAAAGAACTCAAAAAATTAGACATAACTAAACCAAATAACACAACTAAAAACTGTGGTACCATTATAAACAGAGAATTCTCAAGAAACAAACCTCTACTTCCTGGGAAGCACTTAGAAATGGTCTAAATCCTTAAGTCATCCGGCAAATGCAAATCTAAATGCCTCTGAGTTTCACTCTTATACCTGTTAGAATGGCCAAGATACACACACACACACACACACACACACACACACACACACACACACACACA
>JADRCC010170416.1:0-23608 GCA_019843855.1 Hylomyscus alleni | reverse complement strand
TGTGTGTGTGTGTGTGTGTGTGTGTGTGTGTGTGTGTGTGTGTGTGTGTACCCAGAAAGTGAGAGATTGGATTGGCATTGATATCATAGCATCTTGACTTTTATTTCAATTCTATCACCAATAATATATGAGGTATGATTTGAACAAGGGGTGTTGATGTCCTAGGACTCTGCTTCTCCACTTTAACATTACCACTAATCTTACTTTTAAATAAAGTTATGGAAGCCAATGTTTAACAAGAAAACTGAGGAAAAAAACAAACTGTATTTGTAAATCATAGGTAATCATTATAACCAATTTGCTTATAATCAATTTTGCAAAATATCTATTATGACCAACTCATTCACATACCTTATATGTACTCTTATGCTTAGAATAAACATCTGGAATATAAATAAATGTAATGAAAAAAATGTTTCATTACAGATTCATCTTAGTTCATTGTAATTTAACTTTAATATTGAAGTCTTAAATAAACAAGGCTATGGTTCCTGGAAGCTCCCCACTCTGGGAAGGTTATCTAGCTAGCCTCTTCATTGGATTCATACTAATCTCTCAAGGCCAAGAAAAATACCCAACCCTCTTTTTCAAAGAGTTATCAAGTAAGATTGAAGGGCTATGCTGATAAATCATATAGGCTCCCATCATTACACTAGAAACAAGGTTTCTCATAAAATACAGCTCATGAAGCTAACAGAACACAGAATCCCAGGTACAGGCATAAAGAATTTGTAGGTCTATCCCTTCACCAACATGGCTCCAATGTCCTTCCAAATTACTTTGAATACTAAGGTAAAGTTAATTCAGCCTCAAAAGCAGACAGAGGTTTGAATGAAATGAAATGACAGTGAGTTCAGCAAAATAGATGTAGGTACAAGTGATTATTGTAGCTCAACAAATGCTTGTAAGCTGCGCCAGACCCTTAGATCCATCTATGCTTCTCACAGGCATGCAGAAACACTTGTAACTGATTAAGATTCCATTGTAAAAAGCAAAAAGGGTTGAACAGAAAGATGCATGAAGTGCTCAGAGTTAGCCTTTGGAAAAGCCCTGGGTTCTTCTCATGAAATGTTAGGTTAAGATTAGCCGTTCAGGAGGAGGGGGGTCTCCTGCAATTACACTAAGTACTGTGTGTATATATCTAACTAAACATCTCTACTGAATTGTATTATTTAATATTATAATCAACCTTAGGAAATAAAATCAGTTCCTACCTCCACTTCATAGATGCAGAAACTGGCACATACATATTCAGTCACTGGCCTTTTGTTGTACAATGACCTATCACATATAAAGCAACATTTCAAGTTCACACAGCCTTGCAATTTTACCATCATCCTTGATCAGTAGCAATAAGTAGGACTTGATAAAGCTATACTTCTATGAACTATTATTGACATTACTTAGCATGAACTATGTATTATGGTTTGAATCATGAATCAAACCTATAAATCTATATGTTAAAGGATTTGTTGCTCAAATCTATATGTGAAAGGATTTGTTGGTGGTGTGTGGCACTACAGAGAGGTGAAGAAATCTTTAGAAGGTAGAGTCTTGTGGAAAGTAATTAAGTCATTGGGGGATGTACCTTGGAAAATAATATTGGAAATTGGCTCTTCCCCATTTCCCTTTCTTTTTATACCCCTTTCACTTTTTTTCCATCTATATATATATTCCTCCATCCCTCCATCCCTTCAGCCTTCCATCCCATTACCACTCCCACTCCCCCTCCTTCCCTTAGTCTCTTGGGCTGCCATGTATCATGGCATGAATTATTTGTTTAGCTACAAAATCACATCACGACTTTGCCACAGACACAAACACATACTGAAACCTTTCAAACCATTCACCACAATAAACTCCCATAAGTTTTTCGTCTCTAGATACTTTGTTACATCAACAGAAAACTTATTGAAACATCACAAAACCTTTTTTTTCCCTTTTTAATCTCCATGTTTTTTCTTGTTAATGGAGACTCTTACTTTGAAAGGTTATATAACTGGAAAAATAATGAATCTGCCTTAAAACTTCTGCCCTTAGCCAATGTATGTATGGAGAAGGTGTAAGGTCAATCTGTAGTGGCAAGAAAGGTGAAGGATGCTGAGTTTCAGTTGACAAAGAACTAATGATGCAATGGAATAGGAACTCAACCAATAGGAACACTCGGAAGAAGAAACACTGAAGTACATTAATTGTGTTGTTGAGACAAATTCTCTACTACTGTGAAAGAAGCAAGATTCTCTTCAAACCATGATAATACACCCTGCATGCTAAAAGGAGCTGTCATAAGCTGACTTCTACTTTGAAGTCACATCCAAGTTATCCAAAACTTGTCTTCCACTACCAAACAAGATGTACAAATCCAAAGGTTGGAGAGAGGCAGTGGTTGTGAGGGTGTGTACAGAGCTTAGAAGTACAAACTTCAGTGTTTATTTTTATGTGGAAAGAAATTAGATTTAGAAAAACAGTAAGACAACATCTTACTAAGTATTAGAGGCAAGGAACTCTGTACATCACCAAATTTTCAACACAGAATTTTAATAAATCCTATAATGTTCAAGTAAAATCTGGCATCCCAGAATAATAGGGGATGGTTTATATGGAGAGGCAAGGATGTATAATTTATGTAAACATATGAGCATGCTTTATAACTTTTAAGCATTTTTATCCCTCATATTTAAACTCTTGCTCAGGATCCTGGCACAAGCCTAGGCTATGCTATTTCCCCTATGTGAAGTAAATATGCTGCAAGGACATTAAGAATGAAGTTGACTTTGGCCACTTCCTGAGTTATTCCACAGAGGATTCTTACAGTAGTCTCATGAAAAGGCAGTCAAGGGTACCTTCCTACAGTCTCATCGCTCAGCTGCAACTGAGAATGGGGGGGAGTGGGGATATCACCTGGTGTTGTGTAAGAATTGTCATTTACATGACACTTTGGTGTTTACTTCACTGGAAACAGCTGTTTCATTGATTTGCTCCAACGTTCATTAGTTTGACACATACGATTATGGTGTGCTGTCTGCATGAAGCCAGAACAACTACATGATTTAATCAAATTCAGTACAATAAACAGACAATTTACTTTGAAAGAGAAGTCACTCTATTTTACATGTCTGGCTTCTTTCATTGCTCATATTTTCAAACTTCAGCCATCCTTGCCCCCATCCTCCGAACTTTAGCCAAGGCAAATCATGAACCACTTATTTTTAAAGGTATAAATTGAAAATACTAATCAATATCGGTTCTAGTGCCTTTCCTCAATTAAAATCTGAGTGGATATTCTATATCAATAAGTCATTGTCATAGAGATGCCACAAAGTGTGGGTTAAAAGGATGTCACAAAATAGAAGCAGTGCCTAATACAGAGCCTGACTTACCAAGGCACAGACGCATGTGGACTGAACTTTCCTCTTATGGTAGCCTTTCCAGCACATTTCTTCAAACTCCTAGCATTCCTCTAGTTTTGGAACATAAGAGATCAAAAAGGATAACCTTACAATGATCATCTGCAGCATCCCTTTTAACCCGCGGGTCATATACCTTACACTTTTTCCCCTCTTGATGGAAAGAAACAGCAGAAGGTCGCATAGCAGAAGACAGATACATGAACTCTGAAACTAGATTGAGCTCTGAGACTACATTGAGCTAGAGTCCCTTCACTCACCGCACTGTAGTGCATTAATAAACTAGCCCACTAATTGAAACCCATGTGAGAATCCACCAGATTCATTTTTTCCTAGTTGTTGCTAGAAGCAGTACAGAGCAATGGGAAACCATTTAACAGGTACCCTGTGCTGCCATAGCACTAAGCGCCACTAATTTGGCGTAGGCTTCTTTAAGAATTAAAGCATCTCCATTGAAAGACGGAAACTCCTGCTCTGCTCAAGAGAGCAAGTACTTCCAATTTAGCCCACAAGTCACTTGGGGCATCATTTAGGTTTGGAAATCCAGATACGAGAAGTAAATTTTACTGAGCATTTTCTTTCCTAAGCAGCATCACTTCCCAGGGCTGCTTTGTTAAGGCACAGTAGATCACAGCTTGTGGTAGGTAAGGCCGCAGCCCAAGCTAAATGATTTCATTAGGCACATGCTGACTTAGCCCAGATTGTTCCCTTCAGGTCCTGGATCCTACATGGAATTGAATCATCTTCCATCATAATTACCGGAAGCATTAGAAGCAGCTGTTGCTTCCTCCCACGGTGCTCACACTGGACAGCAGACAGCCAGAGGGTCCATCGCCTGACAATGCTACGCTTCATTTCAGAATTCATGTATGTGTATTCTTCCTCTTTAGGAGCCAGAAGCCATCACCTGCCTACTTGCTGCTGAATGTAGTAAGAAAGGTCTATCTACAGCAGAGCATTTCAAAATACACCATCCAAATGCAGCTTCACAGACATTGATCTTCCCTGAGATGTAAACGATGAACTGATACTGGGGACTATCCGCTATCAGTTATTTGTTCTCACCATGAGGTAAGACACTGGACTCTAAACAGAACTTCACTTTTTCTGTCCAAAGCAGCTCTGAGGTTTCACAAGTGCAACATTACCTCCACTAGGGGTGGAGGGACAAAGGAGAAAATAAAGCAAACCTTGTTTTTCCCCAGTTTTTATATTATTTGTATTTTATTTTATGGGTGTGAATGTCCTGTCTGCATGCATGCCTGTGCACCACTTGCATGTCTGATGCCCATGGAGGCAAGAAAAGATGATTTGAGTCCATGAAAATTGGAATAATGGAGGCCTGTGAGCTGCCAAGTGGGTGCTGGGAATTGAACCTGGGTCACCTGGAATAGCAGCCTTGTAACCACTTAGCCAGTGAACCATCTCTCCTGCCCCAAACAGAGCTATTTATGCAAAGTCTATGGAGATATGAAAGAAGGAGCAGATGTGGATGCTCCAATCCAATCAAATAGACAGAAGTTGATGACAGGTGGTGACTAGACATTTATAAATGGCTTCCGCGTTGGAGGCATGTACTTTGATGCTGGGGGTGCCATGGCAGTCAGTGGCCTTGGCCTTATACATGAGAGATTTTCATCCATGTTTAAGGCTAAGAGGATTGCAGATGCAAGAGGGCTAGTCAGGCTCTGTGTGGTCCCCTATGGATGAATTCAGACTAGAGATAAACCTATGCTCTGACAAAATGGAAAAGAAGAAAGAAAACACAAGGAAGGTGGGAAAAAAAAATTCCGCACACAGAAGTGTGCTTCCCTAAATACACACTGGGAAAAAAAGCAAGAACCTTTTGCTCTTCAAAGACCTATGCCTATACAATAGCTGGGCAATACCAGATCCCACTACAGTGGGTGATGCTGACTATTTGGGGTGGGAGTGGACAATGAGCTGAAGATTTGATAAGCAGTGTGTCAATTCATAGTGAAAAATAGATATACAGACACATGTATGTGTGTACATGCATACATATACACCCATTCTTAAATTTTCTTATGTCAGTCATGGTCTAAGAACTATGGGACTAAGGAACTGAGTGGGTCTAAAACTGATCTTAAGTTGCCCTTAAAGGCAATAACAATGGACAGCTCATTTGAAGCAATGAAGAACTTAGGGAAAGCCATTGGATCCAACATTCTTGATACTGGGGGCTCTAGCTACACAGAGTAGATGATTCAAGAGTTAAGGATCAGTATTTTACATAAATAAGATGCTCAAGTATGACTCACTGACCAAAGATGAAACAAACAGAATGGCTCGGAAGATGAGCAGTCTCTAGAGTTTTCAGAAAACAGTGTTTATTGAGCAAGAAAGCTTTGCGTGCCCCAAAGCATTATGAGTCAGTACAGATGCAAAGACATATGGCAGTACTCATGTAGAAACAACTGGGGACTCTGAACTTCAATGGAACTCTCTTGGAATATACTTGCCCAAGTTTTCTGGAGAGAATTTAGAAAGACCTAGAGGAACTGGAATCCCAACCTCTTGGAGAGTACCTCTGTAACCTATTAAAGTGCAGCTCCATCTTGGACTTCTACTGAAAGAGCTGGTTGAGAGTAACACCAGCAAAGCTAGTTAGTCCTACAAAGGCAGGAATGAGATCTCCAACAAAATTTACCTATGTAAGGCCATCTAGCTGGAAAAGGTAAGTGGGGAAATTCCAGGACTTCATAGCTCCAGAACCAGATTTACAATCTCTTCACCTCTTTGTCTCCCAGACACACAACCTGTGGGAGCAGCGAAGCAATGTCTGATTTGACTTGTGGCCCACTCCAGGAGAAGGAACCCATAACCAGCACTGCTTGTGTAACTAAGAACCTGAGACCAGATAGCCCAGTGATCTAGAGTAAAACCAAATACTACTGGTCTAAAATATAGAGTATCAATAAAATAATTCCTAATGATACTCTGCACAGGCTACTATATCAAAGTTAGACACAGAAAATCAACAGGAGGAAAAGTGTCCCAAGAGCAGGTATAAATGTCAGAGACCCATTTGTTCTCACAGTCAAAAGCCCCATAAAAATCCTAAGCTAATAGTTGTATTATATACACAGAGGGCCAGATGTAGACCCATTTAGGTCCTGTGCTTGCTGGTTCAGTCTCTATGAGCTCATGTGGGCCTTCTTTGGTTGGTTCAGAGAGCCTTGTTCTCCTGGTTTACTCCACCCCTTCTGGATTTTATACACCTTCTGATTATTCTTCTGCAAGATTCCCTGAGCTCATTGTGGAGTGACTTGATGGGTCCTCCCATTTAACCTACCTCACCTCATAATGTCTGGCTGTGAACCTCTACATCTTTTCTTACCTGTGGCTGGAGGAAGATGCTCCAATGGTGACTGGATAAGACACCCATCCATGCGAAGAGCAGAATATCATTTATTCATTTCCTCAAAATTTTTGTTTTTTCCTGAATTTCATTAAGGAATTTATTCATTTTCTCTTTGATCATCTCCATATATGTGGTTTTAGTGCCTTTTTCTTGTGCTTCAACTATGTTGGAATATTCAGGACCTGCTGTGGTAGGATAGCTAGACTCTAAAGTAGAGAGTCCATATTTGCCTGTTTGTTATTGATTGTGGTTTTATGCTGGAATCTCAGCATCTGAGTTAGAAATAATTATAGGCCTAACTGCTGATATATTATTGTTAGATGAGTGTTTTGTTCCTTAGTTTCCCTGTTCTACTTAGCTGGTATTTTCCCAGTGAATGCTGGTTTCAGAGCCTGTTATAATGGGATGGGTTAAGGGAAAAAGGTTTGGGGGAGAAAAATCTTTGTACTATGCTCAAGATGGAGTCAGAGAGGGAAGGGAGATCCTTTTCTGTTTTCCTTACAGGAAATGGTTTCCATTAATGCAAAAATTCAATTTCTGTTTAGATTTATTTATTAATTAACTTAATGCATAGTGTATAGCATTCAGTGCTATGCACATAATAAAATTACCATATCTGGCCAAAGTTGAACATTTACATTTCAAGCTAGACAGAAATTAAGCTGATTGAAGGCCAACTGTTGTACATTAACTCCTCCAGAATGCTATGTTAATTATGTATATATGATGATCAGTGGTAACAATGTAGATTGTGGCTGCAAAGTTAAGTAGAGACACCATTAGGATGCCCTTTCTGAGGCCTGTCACATCTAGCAAATGAAACCACCATAGCCTTGTCCAGAATTTGATAAGAAAGACCCTACAGATATGACCTCTTACAAACAAATTCAACAATACTTTGAGTCATCAAGAATGTATAACTAGGCATCAGCCTTGTTAGTCTAGGACTGGAAGAGGCATCACTGAGTCAGATATGCAGAAACAATACTAGAAGGAGAGTGTTTCAAGAACATATTTTAGAAACAGATACACCTGAGTTAACGTATAGGCTCTGACACTGACATGTTATAAGATTTTGAGAACATTCCTTACAATATTTTTTCTCTTCTAAACTAATGATAATATCTCTGGATGCAGTAAGGATTAGAGACAAGCAAGAGGTATGTCTCCAGTCACTCACTGCGACGACAATGAGTCCACATTAAAATCCATTCTAGAAAGGAAACATAGATCTTAAGTCCAGAGATGAATCACAAATGTGAACCAAACACCAAATGAAAATGAGTAAAAGAGTCATAAAACAAGTAGAGTCTTTACAAAGCAAGAGTACAGAGGTGCTGTCCTTACCTGTCACAATGTGATGCATGTTAAGAAAGGCTGGCTGCCTTCTGCATAGCTTTCCCATGATATGATCAAAGAAAACTCTAGTTATTCTAATGGTTAGACAACACGTATGACCGAGGAGCTAGGAACACATCCTTTCTCCTCTTGAAATCAAACACTGTATTGCATACATATTCCAGAGAACAAATACATAACTTTCTGAGTTCTTCTGCTAAACTTCAGAGACTTTAGCCAAAAGATATTAAGTAAAATATTTTGCACATAGATTACATTCAAAATCATTCCTGGGTCAAAATTTTTCTTATGTTGTATCTCTGTACCATAGCTAGTGTTTGTAACTATGACAAAGGTAGTTTTTGTTCTTGTTTGTATCTCATAGGAAATATAACCACCAGGTATCTCCTGAGATGTGAAAAACATTAATTATACATCTGTATATCCACAGAAATGGAAATTCTGTGAAGGGAAAAGAAATATTGTTTCCATGAGACTTAACCAAACTTTTAATACAGTGGTTGTCAACCTTTCTAATGCTATGACCCTTTAATACAGTTTTTCATGTTTTAATTACCTCAACCATAAAATTAATTCATTGCTACTTCATACTAGCAATTTTGCTATTGTTGTGAATCATAATAAAATATCTGATATATAGGATATCTGATATGTAAACCCTAAAGAGGTAAACCCACAGTTTAAGAACCACTGTTCTAAGATAAAACAGGAATGTTAGAATGTGATTAATAGTTCATGAATAGATTTTTATGGACTAACACACAGCCATGTTGTAAATGAGAGAATTTATGTCCTTTTTTTTTTTCAAGTTAAATATCTAAAGATTATATTTTCTTAGGAAAAATACACTGTCTAGACTAAAAGTATTAGGATGAGAATATTACCACTTTCATCGCTACTACCAACGTAAGCTCAGAGAGCTAAAATTGGGCTTAAATGAGATAGAAATGGTAACTTACAGAAGCAGGGTTTGCAGCATGCTTATGCTGAGACCACGCCTGTGAATTATCCTCAAATGAACAAAACAGAATGCCTTTGTAAATTTCTTTACATTATTTGTCCTACTTACGAATAACAAGTCAATCTACAGCTAAAATTGTCAAGGCTTGACCTTTCAGAAGCCTCACACTGTGTCCCTCACCAAAAGTAGTTGCTCATAGGAAAACTAATGATAAAAGATAACCTTTAATCCATTAAATCTACATAGATATCTATGGATATCCTGGACATTACAGTCACACTTGGCTCTGAAGCCAATCCTCCAAAAGCAGTGCTAATATCATTGTTTTTATGGAGAAAGACGCTGAACAACAAAAACACTCTATCCCATCCCACAGACAAAATACAAAGATGGTTCAGTCCCAAACTTGCATTATAAATAAAACTCGGAAGAAGAATTCAAAAAACAATGAGATTGTGACCACCCTCATTTCTATGATTTGGTTCATTTCCTCATTAAACCTGTCTTGGGATTTGAAATAATGTCATAAAAACATTCTCAGCTGGAAGAAATGAAATGATGGATTTTAATACAAAGCAGCCGCACATCATTAGTTATTGCATTTATTTATGAACACCACAAGGGACATATTATACTTTTTTTTAAAAAAATCTTCCAAAAGCCTGCAAGACGTATATACCAGAGAGGAGGCAGATAATATAATTCTCAGGCCTTGCATGAGGGTCATCACTGCCTTGTCCTGCCTAGGCTAGTCTGACCACCTGGACCAACCATGCTGAATGGTAATGCAGAATGTGGAAATACAGAAGCCACAGACACTGAAGAAATGGCAAGTACGCATACAGAAAGCTGAAGTGAAGTCCGATGTAAAAATGGAAAAGTAATATAGTAGTACTTTGGGAACTCTCCAAATATTAAACATTAAGTGACCCTTAAATTCTGTCCCTAACTTAAAAGTTTGACTCCAGCCTAACTTAGTTCACTGCAAGATCACATATGAAAATGTCTACTCATTTTTAGATAAGTACTAACACTATATTGCCTATTGGTACCTTCCTTTCTTCTGGCTGACCCACAGACCCTGCTCCCCACTTTCCTGACACTAACTCCATCCTTAGATGATTCCTTAGGTGTCATTTCTTTCTTTGATCTCTTGCCTAATTGACAAGGAAAATATATAACAAAATTAAAACCTTGAATGAAAAAGAAAATGTGATACAGAGACCCAGTGTCAAAGTCAGCCCAGGAGGCAGCTAAGGAGCCGTGTGATATCCAAGTCATTAGTTAGATATCAAAGGACCAGATGTCAAAAGTTCTGTGGAGTGTGTGAAGAATGCATAGCCTAACACAGAGCAAAAAAGCCACACAGCAAAGGGCTGTTCACAGAGGAGATTCTGACAAAAACCAAAATTTTGGCAGATGGTTTTTAAATGAATAACAGTAACATAGCAACAAATATTATTTGTTAACAGTCTCTATTAGATGTCAGTGATGGTTAGACCTTCCATACACTTAGATGATTTAACCCCTTTCTTAGCTCTATGGAAGAGGAATTTCTATAAGTTAGAAGTGAGAACAAAGGAACTCAGACATCCAAAGAAATTTGGCCAAGGTCACACAGCTCTTAAATGAGAAATTAATTTCAGTCCCGTCAACTTGAAAGACAACTGTAATTAATGCCCCACAAAATCTTCTGCCTATATTCTTCTATATTCTACTCTTCTTTTCATCAACAATGTGTTTCTTTTTAAATAGAATCTGAAGCTCTTTTCCCAAGAGTGCTGCTGCCCGTTTTAAGGACTAAAAACCCTTCACCTTAGATCGATTGTTTAACCTAGTCACATTGACAACTGCATGGTTGTTGTGAGCTTTGTTTGTTTGTTTTCACGTTCATTCATTTGTTCAATGGCTAAACCCCAATCCATCTTCGCACTAACAAATGCCACTTTCTCAGTGCGATGGATTGTTCCCACTTCCCACGTGCTGGCTCCCTTCAGGATCCTTTCAGTGTGTTATTTCTGGATCAGTTGTTCACTATGACAGTCTATAAAGACTCAGAGTGTCTGCCAGCTGCCTGCCAGATGGCTTAACTCTAGCAAATGGCCACTGATCTTTAGGCTACTAAGGAGTGGCTGGATTCTTTTGCTTAATTCAAAAATTCCTGCAAATCCTGTCCAAGCAAGAATTCAACTCCTCTTTAGGCAATGCTAAAGTTTTAACAATAAGAATAATATGCAGCATTCTCACGTGTTTCTGAGTTCTTCCAATGACATAAGCACCTTAGGCAAACATCATTTATTCTTCACAGCAGCTCAGTGTAGTCTGTATTATATTAAAGGGAAGGAACTAAATCCTAAAAAAAAAAAATTAAGTGCCTCAACTCTGTATAACTAGAAAACACTAAGGTAGGGATTTGAACTCTGAGAATTCCATTTCAGTTTCTGTTACTTTCATGCTTTGGTAGCAGAAGTTTTTTAGATTGTATTTGCTACTTTTTGTTTCCTTGTATGCCACAAAGAAAGGCAAGAAGCAAATGACTAAAAGACAGAAGCCTTATCAATAATGTTTTGTTTACACTGGGAAAGGAAAGGGTAGCCCCCAAATATTCTATGACATCTGGCCATGTGAGCACATGACAACCCTATGAGACTATGCATTTATTTCTGCCAATTAAACGAGGAAGAGGTTTGAGGATGCAGCTCAATGTTTGACAGATGGCCTAGCCAATGCAATATTCTCAACTTCAACTGCACAATGACTGGCAAGAAGGAAAGAAGGAAATATGGAGGCAAGAAGGGAGAGAGAAAGGCTTATATTTCAAGATTTCTCTTGCCAAGGTCTAAGATGATAAAAGCAGGACTAGGAGATATCTGACAATGATGCTACACAGCAAACCACAACCAGGCTTACTACCCTAAAGCAACCATCCTTTAATTATCTCATATTGTTAAGCTACACATGTGGGCTCAGTTTGGTTAGCAAGTTCCTTTGTTCTCCTTGGGATGCTTAATACATCTGAGGTGTATGGTGGGACATGGTGGCAATTTTAGTCAACCTTCACTGGACTGTCATTTGGGGAGATGAAATAGAATAGCCAAGCCGATTCACTCCATTTCATGTGGTAAAGACAGGCTCTTGACTGAGTCCACAGATATGTGCAAGACTGCAAGGATTCAGTGTGACACAGCAGCTCCTTCTAATGGTCAAACCAAGTCATGATATCCACTCTAATTCCAGGACTGAAAAATATTTTAGGAACACAAAACCACATCATAAAGTGTGTAGAAGGGTGTAAAGGACCATTTGTTTGTTTTCTGATCGCCTACTAAAAAGTCAAATTGATTTCTGATTAGCTTTCAAGTCCTTTCTCCAACTCAGAATCCAAATCTGTAAATGTATAAATGCCACATTCAGAAAACACATTTACACATTTCTCTGTGAACTCTTTGTGGTTTTCATTCCACTCTTCTCCTCTTCTCTTCTCACTCATGCAGTTCGTGAAGAGAAGCTGAATGAAATTCTCATATGCATTTCTCTATTGAGAAAATCCCCCCTCTGGCTAATGTCAGGATATTTTATCTTTTATTTGCTGAAAGTCTGATACAATGCCTAGTGGTAGCACTTCCTTGGCTTTTTCCTCCAAAATGTTTTCTGTGATTCCTGAATCCGCACTTTAGTGCCTGAAACTAATCCAGGAAAATCCAGCCTCAGTTGCATCATGCTTTCTCAGCCCCTCCCTTCTTCTCCTCATCTCCCCGGGATGGACAGATATGAGACCCAGTTTGTAGTTGTTCCTGCATCCTTGGATATACTGATCTCCTTCTTTCCTTTAATTATGTTTATCTTTCCCTTTAGTTTGAAACCTTTAAGTTAAATTGTCATCCTTTTCCAGTACCATCAAATCTACTAATAAGGACATCAAGCTACTTTGGTTACGGAGTTTTAAAATATAGCACTTCCTCTTTGCATTCTTTGAAAATTTTACATATATACACTTTTTTTTTTTTTTTTTTTTTGGTTTTATGAGACAGGGTTTCTCTGTCTGTCTTGGAATTCACTCTGTAGACCAGGCTGGCTTTGAACTCAGAAATTCGCCTGCCTCTGTCTCCCAAGTGCTTGGATTAAAGGCGTGCGCCACCACTGCCCAGAGACATATATACACATTATCGTGCTCATATCTACCCTTCATTCTTTCCCTCCAACTCCTTCCATACATCTTCCTCTCAAGTTCATATTCCCATCTTAGATTTTGTGTGAAAAATTTCTTAGTGCTACTAATACACCTATAAGGTGGGATCATCCACTAGGACATGTAGAACCTACCAGTACCCACATTCCTAAAGAAAAATAACCTCCCACACCAGTCCTCAACTGCCAATAGCTGCTCTTGGATAGGCAAGTTTTAACTGGTTTGATACTGTGCAGGTCTTCTACAGGCAACAATTAATATGAGTTCTTGCATGCAACCAGCATGTCCTATGCAGAGGACAACATCTCACAACTCTCCACTTCCTCCTCTGGCTTTCATACTCTTTCTGCTTCCTCTTCTGTGAAGTTCCTTTCACCTTGCACTGAAGGGTCATCCAGGTGAACACCTACACGTGCCTATTCTTAGCACTTCAAACAGAATGATAGCATCTCTTTTGAATACTTCTTATAATTTCCGCCTCTGTAGAAATTGTTTCTCCACTTTTTTTCTCATTTTTTTTTTTTACTTTTCACATAGAATTTAATAGGAATAATTGTCTGAAATTCCTGCATTGTCTAACTCTTGTTCTAAGGCATGTTCTCCCCTTATGTAGTTCTTTTATTATGCCTTGGAATTTTTTATTGAAAGCTGGAGAAAAACCCTAAATACCTCTGGGAATCCTGTATATATGTACTAGAATGGCCATTCTGAAGCACTGGAGAGTCACTCAGGATTTTATATACAAGAGTTTTGTGTGGGTACAGTTTGATACTGGACATATGTTTGAGTGGTTTTCTTAAACCAGCTGAGTGATATATTTATGTATTAGTTAATTAGAATAAAGCAGTTCAATTTTTTTCAAGCTGAGTTTAGCAGATTAGCCTTTAAAAAATATGTTCAATGGCACTTTGGTGACAGAGTAAGAAAATATGTGAAGGAAAAAAAACCTCTTGGCGCTTTGATTCAAACTCATCCTGGTGGTGAACCTGGACTCTTCCTGTTCACGTCCTAGTGCCTGTGCATCCTTCTAACATGCTTCACTTGCATGGGACAGCACAGTTTGTGGGGTTATAGCAAATTACTTCCCTTCTCCTGCATCCATACTAATACCACAATAATTTGAGTTTTCAGACAAAGCATCTTCCTTTGAAAGTAGACTAGGCTAAGAAGAGAATGCTCTGACACATCCCAGTGTGGCTATTTGTCCCTGTGAGTCTATGTGACTACTATTCAGATGCACAAACTTATTCCTCTCTGACATTTACTGTGAAATACTGGTAGATCTCCCAATGCCAAGACCCTATGACCATATCCATCTGAGCTTCTTAACTCTCAAAAATTCTGCATGAAGCCTGCAGACATTTATTAATTAGAATATTAAGTTTCTACCCAAAAACTCCTTCCAGAGGAGACTTCTATTCCATAAATCATAGTGATGTTTGCCTATCTCCCTTTTTTGGTTAACTATCTTTCCCTGACATTGTTGATTTTTCAGTTGATGAGAAGTGACCACTTCCTTCTAAGTCAGTCTGGAGACCCAGATGTCCAGGACTAGAAACCCAAAGTTACCTTTTCAATAAATGTCCCACACATTTCTGCTGTTTACAAGGAACTGCATTGCTGGATTTATCTTCCAGTTGGCTTATTGAAAGACCCAAAGGAAAGTAGAAAATAAGAAATAACAGCAGCTTCAATGCAGAGAGAGTTCCAATGTGCAGAATGGATCAGAGAGCTTTTCTGTGAACTTTGCATAGTTTCTCGAGAAACCATCTGGCTCAGGACAAAGAAGTGAATAATGAGACTCAAAGCAACCTTTCCTAGAAAGGATTTAGCCCAGGTTATTGAAGAGACAGAAACATCACAGTGATTGAAAATCTAAAGTCACACAATTCCTTGAAGCTTAAATAAAGAAGCCATAGATCTTGTGGGAGGTCCAGTTTTCTTTCCCTCTTTTGGTGTCTTTGTTTGAGAGGCACTAAAACAGATCTCTGTGTCTCTAGTTGCCATTCCAATTTTGCTTCATTTTTAATTCACTTTTATTTTAATGAATATTAATTCTGTTAATTTCTTCTTTTTTCCTCCCTCCAATCCCTCTCATGTCCCTTCACCCTACCTTTCCCATACCTTCTCACACAGTTTCTCAAACTGATGGTCTTTCACGTTCAAAAGAGCCCCGAGATCCTGCAAACTGACCAATATTTGGGTTTTGCATGGCTAATTTTTTCATTCTCCCTGGCTTTTGAGCATGCCAAATCTTTGCTGCTAGAACACCAGGGAGAGGTTTTCTATGGCTGTAAAAGCTTCAACTTGAACCATCAGCACTAGAGCTTCCCCGGGACTATTTCTTCAGTCTTGATTAAAACGAGAGGAAAAGCAGTGCGGTGTGATAATTTTTGTTTGGTTCATTTCCATTCTACTCCCTTAGTATTATAATTATCCCTATTATTTATAGTTTCACTGAAAAATTCTCCACAAGAGAAGGCAGGCTGTGATAAAACATTCTTTTGAAATTCAAAATAATAAAAAAGCAACCAGTGAAGGAAATGAAGACCTCTCAGGCAGCCCAGGAAACAGCTTATTCAACACAACCTGCTTTTCTCTCAAGTTTGTGCAAAGTCTACTTCAGCTGACAAATATCTTCATTCAAGGCAAAGAACATTTGTTTCAGGTAATGTTCCTATTCCTGGAGGAGAAAGAAAGGTAAATTCCGCAGTGAAGTATATCCTGGGGAAATAGCTCTGCAAATGATATGACATTTTTCTGTTCCTGTTTAATATCATATAGGAATAAATATGGGTGATATGGAACCAAGTAAAAGAAAAGATTCTTAGAATAATATAGAATATGAAATCAGAATAGTTCCTCAGAGATCAGCTGGTCCAACTTCCTTATTTTCCTGATGAGATCTGAGACCTGAGAGTAAGTCTCATTGCCTAAAGTAGCCTAAATGCTTAGTAGCAGAATAGAAGCTTTAAAATCTCTGTTCACCATCTTTTGTAATCAATGTTGCAAGACTATGTGAATTTTCTACCTCAGGCTATTTCTGCATAACTGTGTGTGTGTGTGTGTGTGTCTGTGTGTGTGTCTGTGTGTGTTCTGAAATATACTGTGTTGTATAACCACAGTGTGCAGGGAGGGTACTTGCCATATACTCTGGGATAGACTATTTTAAGACAGAGTTTCAATTAGCTATACAGAGTGACTGATAACTTAATCTGCAGCCTAGGATGGCCTTGAAATCATGATTCTTCCGCCCCACCCTCAGAAGTAGTAAAGATTAGAAGCCTCCACCTCCAGATCCAATATTTGAAGTTACTATTTTTCCTGCAAAATTGTTCGTTAATGTTAGCTAATCATGGGCAATTGTTCACACAATTCCTACTCTCTTGTGGCTTGATTGGCCCAGTGTTTCAGTTCACATTGCTTCAATTATCCTCTTTACTATAAGGAAAACCTTATTTTTCATGATCCATGTCTTTCATGCGGATGTCCATGCCAGTGCCACTTGAGTGTCTAAGAATCAGCTTCCACTAATGCATTGTCTCCCTGTACCTCAGCTTTTGGAGTTCTGGGATTGCAGGTGCACAAAATCTCATATATGGATCAAATTCCACCTATTAGAAAAAGATGGCACAGGAAGCTCAAGTAAATACATATCACTGAAGGAAGTCCAAAACAGAATTCAACAGAAGATGAGCTTCAATGAAAAAAGCATTCTTCTAAATCATTGCTAACCTATAAGTGAAACTGAGTATCCTTTCAATTACAAAACAAACCACAAAAGTTCTAAAAGCTCTCAAAACTTTGCCATGATGGTATCATTTGTTTCCCAGGAATTTCAACTTTTGTCCATTTTAAGACATTTATCTTTTATTTTGGAATTTATCAGACATGTATTTAGATACTAATGTGTAACATCTTCATTTATAAAGTACATTTAGGGTTAAATACATGTCTTAAAGGTTAAGAAAAATTAATGGTATTCTAGAGGACCAAGGTTTGATTTCCAGCACCCACACAGTGGCTAACAATTGTCTGAAACTCAGAGTATAGGGGATCCAGTGCCCTCTTCTTGCCTTCGCAGGCACCGTAAGAACATGGTACACAGACATGCAGGCAAAACACCAATATACATAAAATATTTTGAAATATATATGTTGTGATCTCATTAATGTTTTTAGTAATTACCCTATAATTACCCTGCAACAGTCCTTTGTGAGCAAGCATAGAGTTGTAGAGAGTCTCTTCCAAACACCTTCTGTATATCAGGACACCTAACAACATTGCTGGGTCTAGTTATATCCCTGATGCAAAAGTAGCCTAAAACTCTAGAAATAGGAGTGAATGCCTTAAAGTGTATTCCCAGTAGGGCAATTATCAGAGATAAGATCCCTTGAGACAAACTTCTATGAGGAATTGAAAATCCTGTTAAAATTCACCAGATTCAGCACTAAGCTGTGAACATCAAGTTCAAGCTAAGTGTGATGGACGCAAACCATGACTTCTCTACATCCTTCCCTGAAACTCCTCCCAAACTGGCAAATGGTTCATGGAATACTGATTCCCTGAAGCCCAAGTTGTGCTATTGAATACCACATGAAAGAGCTGGATCTAAGAAGAAAAAAAGAGTCTTCCTCACGTTACAGAGGAGACTGGAACCAGTGTGAACTGAATCCTAGAACAACTCATAGACAAATGAGCAAGTCACATTCGGTATGCATTTGTGTCACGTGTGTATATGCATGTATATGTCAGAGGGCTGTGATTTCTAACCCATTGTGAAAAACTTTTCCTCAAGATATAACTGCAACTGACGTCAAGATCATATTAAAATCTCAAATGAAGAACTATTTCTTAATTCTCTGGGGGATTTTAGAACTGTTTTCCCTGGAAATGATTTGAACCCCTATTCAGCAACTTGATGATGTTTTAAACCATCAGGTGCATACCATTCCTTAACTTTCTAGAATACCACCATTTGAAACACTGCTTTTGGTAGTATGAGCTATGTGATACATCTTATTCACTCACATTTTCAGGAAATCTCCTGTGTCCTACCCTTCTAACAACTTACAATTAATTACTACTGAGTAAATTAAGAATAATTTTATGAGAGGTGTGTGCTATAAAAAGTAAGCTTTGTAAAATTCAAAAACACCCATTTCTTCTTATCATTTTCAATATCTACTAGTGGTTCTGATACACTTTGCAATTAATAAATATTATATTTATTTGTCTTGGGGTTAAATAAAAATGTCATTTTACTACACTAATCTTTTTTGCTTCAGGATTATCTGTGACAGTGGTCTTGGTTGGGTTACTACCATTAAGTTTTCATTTTAATTTCAATAAGCTTGACTGAAATATTTTTGTGTTGATTTCTCAAGAAATCATAGCCTACTTACTATAATCTACTGTATGAACATTCCTTTCTCCAACAATTCCCATGGTGACTTGTTTCTTATCCATGTAGGAGAAACAGTAATAAAATTAAACAAATTGTCACTCACTTCTAACTTATCTACCCAGAGTCATCACAGTGATCACATGATTGACGATCTGTGTTTTTTATTTCTCAAGTATTGTTCAGTGAAGACAAGATACATAGTGTCCCCAAAAGAGTTATCCACTTTAATAAGTGTACTGGAATGGTCTTCTAGTGTACTATGTGACCTGCTTCACTCTTTTCTATTTAGCATCTTCATCCCAAGGCTGATTATGGGGATACATAGATGCTAGTGTTATCTAGCCACCCACAAACTCAGAGCTAAAAGGCTTACCATCCCATTCCACTTGAAGGTTATGTCACCTTCTTTGATACTCTAAACACTAAAATTCCACTCTTAAAGAAAGCAGAATAATGTTAGTTTGAATTTGATGATCTATATGGTTATAAATGTTTTGGGACATGCTCTTGTGCACTGGGTAAAGACTCTAGGCATCACCAGTCTCAGTGTTTTGTAAACACTTTCTCCATCACATTCTGATTGGTTTAATAACCAATCTGAATGGCCTATAACAAAGCTGAAAAGGATAGAGAGGATTCGCAGTCAAAGTTAGGAACTCTGGGAAAGAGTAAGGTGTAGACTATTTGCCAGACAGACACAGGGAAGAAGCAAGTGCTAGTACTCAGGAGGTAATGAGCCTCATGGCAGAGTGTAGATTAGTAGAAATGAACCAATTTAAGTGGAAGAGCTAGATGGGAACAAGCCTAAGCTAAGGCCAAGCTTTCATAAATAATGTAAAACTCCGTGTCATTACTTTTGGAGCTGGAGGGTCAGAGACAGTCTGTTATAATAAATGGTCACACACTAAACATTCTCTAGTTTTAGAAATTATTTACTAAGAGTCAGTTCTGTAGATGAGACACAGACCGCAATGTTTCTCTCTTTAAGTGCCTCAGTCTTGGGGACAAAACAAACATGAACAAGTCACTTGAGTGTCCTTAGTTAAGAATACATTTATGCATAGTGGCACAGAACATGGATGAGCTGGAAGTAGATTGAGGATCATAGAAACTGAACTTGAACTTTTCAGTGTATTGGCAGAATTGCCTAAAGATGGAAAAATAAAAATCTGAGTGAGGGTTAGGTCAGTAGGTAAGTGTGCTTGCTACATACCCATGTAGATCTGCCATACTCATGTACAACCTGGATATAGCTTCATGTGCCTATAACCCTATAGGGGAAGTAGAGACAGAAGGATTGCTAAGACTTATTGATGAGTGAGCCTAGTTGAAAACGGCTTAGTGGATATCCAATGTCCTCTCACTTCTGCATATATGTATTCATAGCACACACATATACACACACAGGCACACATGAATGTAGGCACACATGAACAAATGCTCACACCTTAATAGATCTTATATTACTTGTTCTTTTAGTTGTATTTCTGGCTTTGATAGCGTGCTGGTTAGTTTTATGTCAGCTTGATAGAAAAAAAGGTTCATTTAGGAAGAGAGATCCTCAATTTATAAAAATGCCCCTACCACTTTTGTGTGTAGGCAAGCCTGTAGTGCATTTTCTTGGTTAGTGATTAATGTCAGGTGACAGTGCCACCTTAAGCTGGTGGTCCTAGATGCAAAACAACAATAACAACAAAAGGCAGGCTAAGAAAGCCATGAAAATAAGCCAGTAATCAGTCCTCTGCTTCAGTTCTCCTACTTAAATAAAAAAATTAACAAACAACAACAAAAAAAGCCACTCTTGAGACTAACCTAGGATTCTGGTTTTCCATTGTTTCCTGTCTTACCATTATGTTGATTCAGAAATCAATCCAAAAAGTACATGCCAACTTGTGATCTAATACTGTGTAATGAATCATCTCAGATTTTGCCAGCTTAAAAATAAAACAAATTATATAAAATTTAATCCAAAATCTTGAAAGTATATGCAAAATTGCAGTCACTTTAGTATATATCTACAAACAAACAAAAGAGTAGGTAATCTAAGAATAAACACCAAATTAAACACCAAAAGTCTTCAAAATTATCTAAGAATTTCACCAAAATGCTACTGAAAATATAAGCCACATTCTGAAGGAGATTACTAACGTAAATATGTACATCAATATACTATCAAGATGTATAAAGAACACTAATAAATCAATAAAATTGGTTTTGCTAGGAGAAAGGCAAAATATTCCTATGAATTTTTCTTTTTTTTTAATTAAATTATTTTATTTATTTACATTCCAAATGTTGTCGCCCTTCCTGGTTCCTTCTCCCAGAGTTTTTAACCCCATCTCCCCTCCCCTTTGCTTCTGAGAAGGTCCTCCCTCACCCATCCAACCATCTCTATCTCACCCCTGCCGTCATCCCCCTTCCTTGGAGTATCAAGTTTCTACAAGATTAAGTTCATCCTCTCCCACTGAGGCCAGACAAGGCAGTCCTCTGCAAAAGGGACAAGGGGCCACAGACCAGCCCATATATGCCCTTTGATTGGTGTCTTAATTTCTGGGAACTCTGACGGGTCCGTGTTAGTTGATACTGGTCTTCCTACGTGGTTGCAATTCCCTTCTGCTCCTTCAGTCCTTCTCCTACCTCTTCCATAGGAGTCTCTGACCTCAATTCAATGGTTGGCTGTAATTCTCTGCATCAGTCTCAGTCAGCTGCTGTAGTGTCTCTCAGAGGACAGCCATGCTAGATTCCTGTCTGCAAACACAACATGGCATCACTGATAGTGTCAGGGTTTGGTGCCTGCACATGGGATGGATCCCAAGTTGGGCTTTGGATGGCTCATGTCACTGGATGGCTTTTCCTTCAGTACCTGTTTCAATTTTTGTTCCTGTATTTCCTTTAAAAAGGAACAATTCTGGGTCAAAATTTTTGAAGATGGGTGGGTGACCCTATGCCTCAATTGGGAGCCTCTATATCTTTCTACTGGAGGTGGTCTCTTCAGGTTCCATCTCCCCATTGTTGGGCGTTTGGGCTAAGGCCATCCCCATTGAGTCCTGGGAGCCTCTCACATTCCAGATCTCTGGTACTTTCTAGAGGTTCTCTCTACCCCACACCTCATACTGGTGCATATTTCCCTTCATTATCCTGGCCCTCTGGGGCTCTCTCCTGTCTCCTCCCCATACCTGATGCTATGCCCCATTTCCCCTCCCCTTCCCCTCTCCCACCCAGGTTTCTCCTCCCTCTGCCTCCCATGATTATTTTGTTCCCCCTTCTAAGTGGGATTGAAGTATCCACACTTGGGTCTTCCTGCTTGTTGAGGTTCCTTTGGTCTGTGAGTTGTATCATGAGTATTCCAAAGCTTTTGGCTCGTATCTACTTATCAGTGAGTACATACCATGCATGTGCTTTGGGGTCTGCATTTACCTCACTTAGGATGATATTTTCTAGTTCCATCCATTTGTCTGCAAAATACATGAAGTCCTCATTTTTAAGAACTGAATAGTAATCCATTGTGAAAATGAACCACATTTTCTGTATCAATTCTTCTGTTGAGGGATATCTGTGTTCTTTCCAGCTTCTGGTTATTATAAATAAGACTGCTGTGAACATAGTGAAGCCTGTGTCCTTATGGTATGGTGGAGTACCTTTTGGATATATGCCCAGATATAGCTAAGTCTTCAGGTAGAATTATTTCCGATTTTCTGGAAAACTGCCAGATTGATTTCCAGAGTGATTGTACAAGTTTGCAATTCCACCAGCAATGGAGGAGTGTTCCTCTTTCTCCACATCCTTGACAGCATGTTCTGTCACTTGAGTTTTTTGTCTTAGCCTTTCATATTTGTTTATGACTAAATGATCATGGTAAATACTTTATATAAAACGTATGTCTGTGGTTTATGTTGTTAACTTGCCAGAGCTTAGAGGCACCTTGGAGATATATATCTGAGCACATCTCTGAAGGACTTTCTGTATGAAGTTAATTAACATGATAAGGCCTACCCTAAATGTGGTACTATTCCATGAGCTGGATTACTAGACTGAATAAAAAGAAAACACTCAGCTGAATATGAGCATCCACAGCAATCTGCTCCCTTGTGAGGTGAAAAAATGTGATGTCTCCCTCAAAATCACCATGACTTCTCTACCATGATGGGTCTTCCCTTGAACTGCAAGCTTAACTAAAATTTTTTCTTCCTTGAATTTGTTTTCTTATCAGGCTTTTGGCAACAGCAATGAATGGAATGATTAAAATAGCTATAACCACAACAAAAAATAGAAATCAAACCACAGTAAAATAATTACATCTCTCCAGACTGAAAAAAAAAAAAAAAAGCAAACAACAGCGATACTACTGAAGAAACGAGGATTTCACTCACACCTGCCAAAAACTCAATTATAACTGTTATGCAAATAATTTGTCATTACACAAAACACTCAAAATATTCACCTATGGGACATAAAAAAGTCCTGACTACTGGGCTGGATACAGAGACAACTTGGAGAGCATGCAGGCACCTGATAGGAGTGAAGAAGCCATGATGTCCTGCTCAGTTGAGCCTCCAGGGAGTCCTACCCACGGTTGCTCTATGAATAAAATCCCATATGTGATCCAGAGCAAAGATCAACCTATTCAACCCACAGATCCATGAAGAGAGAAATAATGACAAATGAAATGAGAGAAATAATGATAAATAATTATTGTTGAAACCACTAAGTCTAGAGTAGTCATCTGCAGAACAGTAGATAAGTGGATAAGTAGATAAGTAGATAAGGATACAGTGAGGCAGAAGAGCGCATCCTAGTGATATGAGACGAAGTGAAGCTGCAGTCTAGCAGCACTGACATCCTTCAGAAGCTCTTAGGGGTGTGTGTGTGTGTGTGTGTGTGTGTGTGTGTGTGTGTGTGT
>JADRCC010170218.1:0-12655 GCA_019843855.1 Hylomyscus alleni | reverse complement strand
CACACACACACACACACACACACACACACACACACACACACACACACACCAATCACAGATAAAAGTAAAAAAAAGGTTAAATAAAACACCAAATTAAATGAGTGTGTGTGTGTGTGTGTGTGTGTATGTATGTATGTATGTGTGTGTGTCCACTGTCTCAGAGCTTTGTACATGCTGGCCCAGTGCTCCCAGTCATACTTTTGAAACTATTTAGAAGTTAAAAATTAACATAAAGTCAGCTACTTCTAAAAGCTTCATGGAGGGATCAGTGTTGACATTCATATATCTAGAAATAATTCTATTGGATGGGAAGTGATCTGCTTTATGTGAATTTTTAACTTCTAAATAGTTTCAAAAGTATGACTGGGAGCACTGGGCCAGCATGTACAAAGCTCTGAGACAGTGGACACACACATACACACACACATACATACATACATACACACACACACACACACACACCAATCACAGATAAAAGTAAAAAAAAGGTTAAATAAAACACCAAATTAAATGAGTGTGTGTGTGTGTGTGTGTGTGTATGTATGTATGTATGTGTGTGTGTAATATAAAACTATATTAGTCCTTAAAGTTTCTACTGCTACCTTATTATAGAACAGTGAAACATGTGGACTGTTACCACTCTGCACATTATTTGGAGAAGCTCATTCTATTTTTCTTTCATATCATAATAATTTTCAATTTTATTTGTTGTTTATTTTTTATCATATATGTGGAGCTCATTAGATATGTTAGAGATATCAGTTCTCCCTTCCACTATGTGGGTCTAGGAAACTGAACTCAGGTCATCAGACTTGTCTACAAGTTTTTCTATGTAGTGAGTCATCTCATTGGCCTACCATTGTCCCTCCCTCCCTCCCTCCCTCCCTCCCTCCCTCCCTCCCTCCCTCCCTCCCTCCCTCCCTCCTCCTTTCCCTCTGTCTTTCCCTCCCTACTTCCCTCCTTCTTTCCTTTTGTCTCTCCATCCCTTCCTCACTTCCTTCCCTTTTTGACTTTGTATGTCTTTCTCTCCACCCCTTCTTTATTTATTTCTTCTTTTTTCACTTTGGATTGGATACTACATTTTCATGACTGAATTGAGCTTTTCATTTTGAAGAAACTTTTTAGGTTTTAAAGTTTAAAAATCAAATACTTAACATCTTTGTCTAAAGAATAGATAGTTCTCTATGGTTTTTGAATTTCTGTATTTATAATCATTCTATTTTCACTCTTGCTTTTGTTATTTTGCTTTCTATGTAGGCAGCCATATAGGTATGTCTATGCACAATCTTAGGTCCTCATGTAAAAACCTGTTTTTATACAAGTCAACCTTGCTATTGATCTATTTATGTTTTTAAGCCTTTCACCAAATGGCTCTAATATTTTTTTTGGAAAGTCATATTTCTTGTACTGTTTTATAAACTTTATTTTCATGCTTACTATTTTTACTATTTTTCTATTTTATTTTATTTTATTTTGACTCATTTTTTATTTTCTTTATCTTTGAGTTAAAGTTTATTTTATTTTGAAGTGTAGTTTGTGTAACTTTCTCCCAGAGAGAGATGAAAACATACAGAGAGGGAACTAATGACAGATAGAGGGAATGATTCTACTCAGGTTTACCTTGATCAACCTTCAAAGGTGCATCATCAAAAAGCTTACCTCAGCATGATGATGATTCAGGAAAGCTGAGTCCCTGGAGTTCTCCAACAAGAATCCAGCAGTAAGTCATTACTTATTGCTTAATTTCATATCTCTTCTGGGCATTATGAGATTTCCGCTCTCTAGAAGGGGATTTCAATTCTGAGCTAGTAGCTATACAATGGATGGCTTCTCTGTCTCATTCATTGGACACAAGTGCATTTGGAAGAAGCAGTTGACTTGCTGGCAGACTGCATTTGCACCTTTATAAATGTTCTTCGAACTTTTCCAGCCTTCATAGTAAGTCTACAGACAGAAGAACCAAAGAATCTATGTGAAATTGGCTGTAAATATGCCATTTTAAACTTTAATAAAAATTAACATTTATTAATATTTTAGTGACAGGCAAATTGAAACACTCTTTATAAACCATTTTAAAGTATACTCCAATCAACAATTACTGCATTCTAAGCTGAGAATATTTTAATTGATTACAAAACAAAACTCAGGCTCTTTAATAGTCATTCTTATTCATGTACCTACCTCACCTACTTACAACTCCTAATCTATTTTGTGCCTTTATATATTTGTCTATCTTTGGATATTTTCTAGAAATAGAATCAAGCATATGTGTGCTTTGATTTCAGGCTTGTTCCACTTGGCATACATCAATGCTTGCTTTGTTTATGGATGAATAATGTCTATTTATATGGTTATATAATACAACATTGTATATTCATTCACCACTTGATGGGCAAGTGGATTACTCCCATTTGGGAAGTTATTATGAATAATGCTGATATGAATATTCATATAATTGTTTTGAATTGACATGCATTTCTAATTGTCTTCAGTGAATAAATGGGCTTAGATTGCTAATTCCTATGGTAGCTAAATATGGAAATATTTAAAAAATTGAAAATCAAATGCTTCACAAAATGGCTAAATTCACTAACTATTCCACTGTATGAATATGAGGATTTCAGTGTCTACACTTTTAGCATCTGTCTTTGTGACTGTAATCATTTATGAAGTAGCATGAAAAAGGTTCTTGCCATCCTTTGTATTTGTATTTACCTACTGACAGATGCCTTGGGAATACTTTTAGATGATCATGAACACTCAGTCACTATCCAGACAAAAATACCCAACCACATCTTTTAAATAGAGCATTCATATGTTCAACATTGTCTTATATCCCCTTTGTCCATTTGGATATAAGTCTCTCATCAGATCTATGTTTGGGAAACATTCTCCTGTTGTTTGTGCTATCTAATCACCCTTTTGATTGGTGCCCTTGAAATCTAATAAAATTAAATTTATTTGTTAATTTATTAATAAACTTTTTATAATTGAAGATAAATAAATTATAGTTTATTAATTCTTTTAAAAGTTGTATAGTTTTAGATCTTATATTTTGTTATATGAAATAACTTGAAATTTTTATATGATATATATAATTATGTGTCTATGTACATATATCATATAAAATATTATATATAAAAGTATATATATCAGCTGTAATATTTTGTGTATCATGTATATGCATAAATGTATACACATATCTTATAAAATATTATATAATAAACATATGAACTATAAAATTTCATGTATGGAAACACAGTTTCCCAATATAATCTCTTTAAAAAGACATTTTTTTTCTTACAGTAAACAACTCTCTGGGAATTGGGCTCTGGGCTTCCTCCAAACCCATATGCTCCTTTTGATGGCTCCTGCTTAATTGTTTTTCAAGGCTGCCATAGAGCTAATGAGGAAAGGCATCAATACATAATAAAAACATATTTTTCTGTTCTTAAGGCAACAACAGGTTAGCTACTCTGCTGAATCAGTGATCTCCAGGTTGAGTATCAGGCTATCTTTCAATTAATACTACAGACAATGATAAAGAAACACCCTTGACATTGATTTCTGGTCTCCATAACCATGTATGAATGTGCATATATGTCTGTGCAGCAGTATGCACACTTATAAGAAAATGCATGACATACAAAGTCATACACAGAAACGAGCGCACACACCCAAGAATCAAAAAAAAATTATAACAGAAAGAGAAAGGAAGAAAGGAAGAAAGAGTGAGCGAGCACGCAAGGTTATTGGCACTTTTGAATCTGTGCAGCAGCAAGCAGGAGCAGGCCCCTGTTGTTGACTGTTAAGTACAACTAGCTATTTTAATTTAAGAGTATGCTGGCCTCTGACACATTTGTGTCAGCCTGTTATACAATAGAACTTATAGAAAATAATGGCAGACCTATAGTGGCCTAGTTAGGAAGTCTATGACACAATTATTTGGGACCTAAATGTTTTCTCCTTATGGGTTTTAGATCTATTTTGATAGGATATGACAGGATATAAATGATTATTTTTATATTTTTATTGTATATGAATGCTTAATTTCCATAGTTTCAGTTAGCTATTATTACACTAATGTTGTGGAATAAAGGCCAGAGTACAATAATACAAAAGTAGTGGTCACAACTACGTATCTACTATTGCCCACAACTCTGTAGTTACTGGCATATATCCTCAGTATGAGGCTGGGTTTGGCTCTCCTCTCTATGATAATCTTTCTTGCTTGGCTTACCTCCTGCACTGGCTATGAGTACCTACAAGATGAAATCTGCTCCTGTTCATGTTGATTTATTGTACTGGACAAAAGGAGCTTGGTATAAAATGTTCATGAAGAGTTAAAAAAAAAGAAACATGTGAAAGGACCTCTACAAATCATTTTGTACCTAAGAGCTAGTACTGGTCTAGTACTGGACATCCCAGATGAAAGACATTCTGTTTATAATGAGTAGACAGACAGACAGATAGACAGACAGAGAGAAAATTACTGTGCAAACACAGCTTGCAACCTGTCAGGGAAAAGAAATAATGAAGCACTAAGTCCAATTTAGAAATATGTCACAGATAGAATAGAGGCTATCATGTTTCCTAAGAAAAGGTAGTGGGCCTTTATTAAGGACTTGAACAGGAAAGAGTCCTCAGAGAAAATGAGATGAGTCAGGAAAGTAGATTATGTTGCAATTGATAGAGATTCAATTTAAATTAATTAGTTTGAATTATAAATTCAGTTCTTGAGGGGTTATAGCCTCCACAGGTCTTTTTTGCTTCATTCTCTGTGACTACTTTTCTTTTCTACAATAGTTTAAATTCCCAGAACTTGAACACTTACCAACATTAAGCGTAGAGATGTGTGGCCATAGAAAAATGAGGTTATTTTAGTTGTCTCATATTGACCTCACTCCTGTCAGATTATATCCCTCTGGATAGAGAGGTTATTCAAGCCAATATACAAAGAACTAGCTTAGACTTGAGCAATCAAAAATTTACATAAGGGAAACTATATTGACATGAAAATGGGCAAACTCTTAGAGAGCATGTAGCTATACTTCAAAATGGGCATTCGTCTCATAGAAATCATGTTAAAATCATATAAATTATAAAAAGAAATTATTAGAACTGGGATCGATACATGCTGAGATTGATAACACAAGTTTACTAATTTACAGGTGTCTTAATCAGGGTCTCTATTCCAGCATAAAACATCATGACCAAGAAGCAAGTTGGGGAGGAAAGAGTTTATTCAGCTTATACTTCCACATTGCTGTTCATCACTAAAGGAATTCAGGACAGGAATTCACGCAGGGTAGGAATTTGGAGGCAAAAGTAGATGCAGAAGGCATGGAGGAATGCTGCTTACTGTCTTGCTTCCCCTGGTTTGCTCAGCTTGCTTCCTTAGAGAACCCAAGACTAATAGCCCAGGGATGGCACTACTCACAATGGGCGAGGCACCCTCCCACTGATCACTAATTAAGAAAATGCCTTACAGCTGAATCTCATGTAGGCATTTCCTCAAGGGAGGTCCTTTCTCTGTGATAATTCCAGCTTGTGTCAAATCAACACACAAAACCTGCCAGTACAACAGGTAACAAAAGACTTATCCAGAAAATTTGAAAAGGAACTCATGTTTATTGTTATGTTTCTTTTCTAGTTTTTCCTTCTATGCTTGCTTGAAGTAGTCTACGAGTAGAATCATAACTTATTTTTTGATTTTTATACAGAAAAAGATCATCAAGTTTCTTATGGCTGGGATCAAATGTTTTAGTGAACTCCTATCTTTATTTATTGGGATGAAACTCTGGTTTTTATGACTGAGTAGTAATCTCTGCCATCTCTCCCTCACTGTGTTATTTTCAATTTTTTTCTGATTTTTAAATTTAAAACAAAAATATATTCTTTCTGCATTTCTCTTTTCTCCCTCTAACTGCTTTAGTTTATTCCTCTTTTCATGTGATCTTTCTGAAGTTCATGGCTCATGCTACTTTTTTTTCTTTAGTTATTCTTATGCTTACTCAAGCGAGCACGTGTGCGCGCGCACACAAAGACACACACAGATGCACACACACATGTGCACGTGTGAGTGTGTGTATGTATGTGTGTGTGTATGTATACAAACTTCTCAATCTGCATAATGTTACTTGTATGTATATGGTTTTGGAGTTGACATTTGCTGTTGGATGTGCTCTTGTCTGGGAAGACTATTTCTCCTTCTGTCAGTGTTCCATAGTTTACTGTAGTTATTGTCTTGCATTGAAACCTTGAGGTTCCCATCTCCCCATTAGCATGTCTCTTGGTGTCATTATTCAGATGTTATTTAAGCTGCTGTGTTGTTAAGACTTCATAAATACAGCTTCTGTGACTTTTTTAGGAGACATAATCCTAAGGTTCTTATAATCTTTCCAGCTTCTCCTCCTCTATAAAACACAAGCCACAGGTGAAGAAGTTACATTGTATATATACCATGTCAGTTGAGACTGGGCACAATATACTCATTTGTCTTCTGCATTTTGTTCTATTGTTCTTTTCTAGAATGGTTTGCCTCTGTTTGTGAAGAGACACTTCCTTAATGAAGGGAAACATATTGTTCTTGTCTTTCTTTTGGACAGGAACATTTCTGGGTTAAAAACTTTGAGGTTGGTGGTGGCCCCATCCTTTGACCAGGGATTTAAATGATGTGGGGAGTTTCTTTTCTGGTCTTGTCTATGTAATGTTCTAAGCAATTCTTGTATCTATGAATAAATCCTTTATATGGGAAAGTTCGTTTATATGATCTTGTAGAAGACTTGATCTACATAGCATTTACTAGGGATTTTCTTATCTATTACTATAATTCAAAGTTTTGGTCTTTTCATGGTGTTGCTCATTTCCTGCATGTTCCTCCTCCCTTCACCCCTTTTTTAAATTTGTAGTTTTCTTTAATTATTTGGTCTAGATTCCTATACTTTGTGTTTGAATCCTGATAATCTACCATCTGTTTGATTCATTCTACTTATACGACTTTCCCTTGAGTTTTCTAGTTGAGTCATCGGCTTTTTAATTCCACTCTCATTTCAGCCTTAGTTCTTTTCAATGTTTCTATATTTTTATTAAATTCCATTTTCAAATTCTGGATTTTCTTCATCATTTCTATTAGCATTGTGTTCCCTTGTGCATTTTTGGATTGTCACCTTATATGCCAGAAAATCAGAAAATTTCACAGTGAAGAAATTTCACAGAAAATTTCACAGAAAAATTCTCTTCCTATATTTTCTTTGATCAGATGAATTCTTCAAGTGTATGGAAATTCAAGAAGAAAAAACAAACTGTCACCTCATATAACTGAATAGAAATCTAAAGTTTTAAAATTGCTTTTATATTTGCGATAAATAGAAACTGTTTCTTTGGTGTCAGAATTCCAAAATCAATATATGTGCTTTATTAATTTTTTGGAGATATTTGAACATTCATCCTCAATTCTTCCCTAACTTTCCCTTCCACCTCCCACCCTCTTTTATTCATCTTTGAGATTTCTCCTTCTGCCTTCCCTCTTTTCTCTTCCCCTCTGCTCATTCTCCCCTCCCCTCTCCTTTCCCTTCATTTCCTTTCCTTCCCCATCAAGTCTAGTTTGTATTGTCCAGTTAGTCCTTGGGATTGGGATCTGTCCTGGCATGCAGTGGCTATATCCTTAAAGCAACCTCAGCTAGAGCCTCATGCTTAACCTTTTCTCATCTATGCCAACATTTATTTGCCTGAAGTTTTTTGAGATCTTTCACATTCTGAAACAATTGCTGTGGATTCATATGTACAACTTGCTCTGTTGTGTCTGGGTCTGGTAAATATTATTCCCTTAATTTTATCAACCACATCTAACTCTCATAATCTTGCTGACTCCTCCTCTGCAATGATACTTGAGATATGTAGAGTGTAATGAGTCTTTTCCATTTATGGTTGCATATTTCACAATCTCTTATTCTCTACTCATTGTCCAATTATGTGGGGGTCCCTGTGTTAATTGGTATGTCCAGCAAGTACAAGTTTCTAAGAAGGAGGTTGAGAGATTCTCTGCCCTATGAGTATAGCAATAAGTCATTAGAAATCATTTTGCTATGCCTGTTCAACAGAATAATAGAATCAGGTTCTTTACTTTACGACTTATGGCTTATCTGGCTGTAAGGAAAAAGCAATTTTAACAATAGCTGATATTGTTTGGCTCTAATGGAGTGAGCCTTGAATCCAATAAGAAAGTTGCTAAATTTTTGTTTGTCTAGAGAATTTTATTTAACTTATACAAAGTGAATTTATTTTCTTAATTCTACTAAAGTACATTTATTTGCAGATTCTTTTGAGGCATTTATCATCTTTTCTATACGCCATGAAATTCGAAGGATTGATCTACATAAAGGAGACTATAGCCTACTTGTTCCTGGACTGAGAAATACCATAGCACTTGATTTTCACTTCAATCAAAGTTTACTTTATTGGACAGATGTTGTGGAAGACAGAATATACAGGGGCAAGCTGTCAGAGAGTGGAGGTATGTGTACTATACTTTGACTGGATAATAAAGTTAGTTTTGAATAGCAATATATAGCATCAGAAAAGACTTTAATTAATTTTTCATTGGGAGTCATCTCTGTACACATAAAAATCGAAGAGTTGTACATATATAAATACACGCTAGAGAAGGGACGTGGTCAGACCAAGACTACTCAGCCATTGTCTGTTATTCAATTTTCCAGAAAGTTGTGGAAAAGAAAATTTATCTCCGATTAGGAAAAGAAAAGATTGGTTTCTACATACTACTAATTTGATTTTGGAATTTAAGTAGCTTATTTTAATTTGGTTAGCACATTTCAACATAACTAAAAATATATTTTCAAATATATAAACTGTACTTTGGTATAATTAAACTTATTTCTTTTGTCTAATGAACATGTATTGTTTTAGCTAAAGCTATATGGTGTTTTCCTTTTATTTTGTGGCTTTGTATTTGTAACTGCTATCAAATTACTAATTTCTTTTGAAATCTCCATTACAATTTCAAAACTTGTATTGTTCAGTACTTTTTACTTAAAATATGAAAAATGTCTCCTGTATATTATATAGTGAGTAAAAATAGAAATTTTAGAGAACAAGTTTTGTAACTACTTAAAGTTTATGATGAAAACTACTGACAGTGTCATGAAGTATAGCATTTGAAAAAGATGTAAAATGATTGGGTTTTGTTTGTTGTTTAAGTAGCAGACAAATACGAAATTTGGCAGACATTAACCAATTACTGATTTTCATGTTGCCCATGCTAACAACTTTCCCTATTAACTGCATCTTTTTGACATGCTACCTATCTCATGACCCAGAGAAGACTCAGAGCTTAAGTTAGCTGAAGTTATATGTAAAAATGCTGAGATTAACTGTGATGTTTTACCAAAGACAGAAAAAAGAGGTAGCTATAATGCACAGTGCATGTTAATACACATAAACATTTTCTCGTTGCTTCACCCTTTGAAGGACAGCCTCTTAATTAAGTTGTCCCATTCTGTCCAACCATAATTTATTGTTTTAATAAGTCTATTGTTCTGCTAGGAAGGCCCTAAGCAAGAAGTAACTACTTTGTAACTCATACTGCTATCACCTCAGTGTTTAACAAAAGTTCTGAAAGGGTTCATGAGAGTGAAAAGTTCTGCTAAGGATGTATAGTTCCTATAACTATTGCTATTGACTTTCCTTATTGAGCTTCATTTTCTATTAGGACCATCAAAACTGAGGCACTTTATGCTGTGGCCACAAGCAGGCTTAGCATCTGTACCTTCTTTGAATGGCTGTGCATGTTGGCTTCCTCTTCTTCACAGGTGTCAGTGCCATAGAAGTGGTTGTGGAACACGGCTTGGCAACCCCAGAAGGCCTAACAGTTGACTGGATAGCAGGCAACATATATTGGATAGACAGCAATCTGGACCAAATTGAAGTGTCTAAACTTGATGGTTCTCTGAGGGCTACACTAATAGCAGGAGCTATGGAACATCCCAGGGCCATAGCACTGGATCCACGATATGGGTAAGAAATATACCTTTTTAAAAATTGTACACTCCAGATTTTATTCCCCTCCTCTGACTGTTCTACATACCATATCTCCTCCCTGCCCTGCTGTATCCACGAGGATGTCCCTGCCACCTACCTCATACCCCACCAGGCCGCTAAACTCCCTGGGGCTTCCAGTCTCTTGAGGCTTAGGTTTATCTTCTCTGACTGAACCCAAACACAGCAGTCTTCTGCTGCATATGTGTTGGGGGCCTCATATCAGCTGGTATATGCTGCCTGGTTGGTGGTCCAGTAGTTTGAGAGATCTCGGCCGTCCAGGTTAATAGAGATTGCTGGTCCTCCTACAGGATAGCCCTCTTCCTCAGCTAAGCTAGAAGAAATATACCTTTTACAGTTTCTCCTTGTCATAGAAATTCTAAGTGAGGAGGTAAAAATGCTGATTTTGCACATCAGTATGTTTTTGTCTAGGTACCTGTGTAGACACCCATAGTATATATCTAGCAGCACGTATGAGCACATTAGCAAAGCTGTGGTTACAGGGTTCCTCACTCAGATATTTTCTGAAGCAGAATCTATCTTTCTATCAAATATGGGCAGGAAGCACTATTGGAAAGAATTGCAGCTCTTTTCCAAAGCAGTAATTTAATGAATTTCACTTTGCTTTGCCCCAGAGATGCTGTAATTTTGTTCTAATGGCTATAAACCCCAGGGCCAGTCTTTGTTCGGAATAGACACAGATGTTAACCACCTCACCCTTTATTTATTTTGTGTGTTCTTAGAGTCAATTGAAAAGAAAATTGAAATAGGCTTAAAAGAGTCTAGTAGTGAGATGCTGACTATTGGGAAGTTTTGAGAGAGAAAAGACCTGATTCTGGAAAACAATGTTAAATGTTGAGTGACTCAGGCTGTTGCCTGCCTTGTCCTCTGTGTGCTCATTTTTCTTAAGCTGCAGAAGAAAAGCACCAGACTTAGAAGTAACGAGTTCTAATTCCTGCCCAGTCACTTGTTTTCTGGAGAAAGCAAGCGTGTGACCTCTAAGGTATTGTATTTAGCTTTGGAATACAAGAGATTCTATAGGGGAAAGAAATATTCAGGCAACATGAGGGAATACCACTAAATTCATGTGAATTATTTATTTCTCTGGTAAGGAGCTTGTAGATCAAAGGCCTTTTCAAGTCTGCAAAATATCTTTAAAGGGTTATTTTTAGGTCTATATCTTAGATACAAAGTTCAGAAATCATAATTCTGTGTGAGCCTAGGTGAACTTGAGAGGATACAGAGGAGAAGAGCTGCCTCTCACCCTTGATTTTGTTGAGTTTCCTAACCATATTTTGCTGCTGCTGTGTTTTCTCTCACATACTTAAACACCAGTAGATAGGATGCCTTTTTCCTTCCCCAGTGTAGACATTGCATTTAAACGATGACCAGCTTTCTGGGAGAAAAGATACTAAATTAACTACGTTAGCAGGAAGGTTTGTCTTCTATGGGGTTTAAAATATGCTTCAAAACCATCAAAATACTTCAAATATTGGAGAATTTTACTTGAAACCCTGCATTTCTCGCTCTTTTCAAATTGGAACAGCTGAGGTTGGTGAACTGAGAGGCGATGATTCTTTTATCCCAGAGACGTTTTCCTTAGTCTATATTCTGCCTTGCATACTTTCTTCCTTACCTACTGTGGTAGCAGCTCACCTGAAAAGAGCTGTGAAGTTAAAGGAGGAAGGCTCTTAGTTTCAAATATCTGTGCCACAAGTGCAAGGACCTTAGCCCTATCCTGCTCATCAAGCTTCCAGCTCAGGGTTCCCATTGTGACCCCTTCTGATAGGAAGTTATGGCCATAACATCTGCCAGAGCTGTAGAAATAATAAGTCATGAGAAACTTTCAACATAACAAAAAGTGATCTGTTGGGTTGAGATACATTTGTAGTGTGTGTTCCATCATGTGGAAGAAAATGAGAGCATTTCCCAAGGTGCAGAATTTAAGAGAGAAAGAAACACAACAGGGAAAGGAAGCTTTAGAAATGATGCGTCAAGTCAGTAAACTTGAGATCTTTCATGTCCTAAGCATTGTAGCATGGTATTTACTGGACGGAGGGTAAGCTTATTTCTCCCTCTCTCTGTCTCTCTGTCTCTCTGTCTCTGTCTCTGTCTCTGTCTCTCTCTCTTTCTCTCTCTTCCCCCCTCTCTCATAATATACAACTTCAAAAGAAGAAAAGGAAACAGAAGCACAAAGAACACACAAACTAAATGAACATACCAAACAATATTTCAGCCACTGAAGGGTTCCTATAAGAGTCAACATTTGATATAGGGCTAAGTCATGTGTAGAAGGACATGTATAAAAGTCCTCCAAGATATCCATGTGTAGCAGGACCTGTAAAAGTCCTCCAAGAGAGAATGTTTTCTACCACTAAGTTTGACTATGACATTGTAGGCTAATTAGTGTAATCACAGCATTAGTTAGGTTATTAAGAGAATAAAGTGAAATAGGACAAAAACATGTCTCAAACTGTTTGTGACATAAATGAGCAGAGAACAGTTGACTCTATCTATGGCTTCCTACTCCTTAGAAAGCTAACTGACAGGTCTGGCTGGCTGGCCAGATTTGAGAGTATTTTTACTGAAAGTTTTTTTT
>JADRCC010170195.1:0-10652 GCA_019843855.1 Hylomyscus alleni | reverse complement strand
GACTATTTGCTTGTGTCTCAGATTCTGGTTTTTGTTGTTTTGTTTTGTGACAAATCAGTATTATGCAGGCCAATAATCCTACCACTTGGAAACAGAGGCAGAAGGATCAGGAATTCAAAGTCAGAATGGCCTGCATAATACTGATTTGTCACAAAACAAAACAAAGTACCTAAACTAAAAACCAGAATAAAGAAAAATAGACTATTTGCTTGTGTCTCAGATTCTGGTTTTTGTTGTTTTGTTTTGGGGTGGGTTTTCCCCCTCTGGGAATCCAGTGAGTCACTGTTCCCAATTAGGCCCTACACAGCAGGTGGGGTAGGGTGGGGTGGAAGGGTAGGAGAAGAAAAAATACTGAGGACATTTGGAGAGAAGAGCATGGGGTGGGGGGATGTCTGGGCATCAGGCCACAAAATGAGATGCTTGAAAATGGCCCGTGGCACATCAGCCTGGGCCACACCACCTGCTTTTCTATGTCAGCAACCCAGACACTTTTTTCTAAGCATTCTGAGGCCAAGAAGAGCATAGTAGCAGAAGCTCTCAGCCTGGTGTCTAGATCCTGTGAAGCCCAGGAGAATGAAGCCTCTTGAGTTGCAACAGTCATCTCTTACTGGGTACATTGTAGTTAATACCTCTGTTTTTTAAATTCATGGAGCAAGTAAAGGAAATTGTTTAAGCTCATCATATACCAATGTCTTTGGTCACATCAAGTGCTACACTGATGGGATGTGGGAAATGAAAAATTAATATGATTTTGTGTCTATTAGGGGAAAGTTCACTGTAAGGAAGGGCTGCATAGAATTCCTGTTCCCCCTTTCTAGGGGCAGAAAATAGAAGACTAGGGGCAAATGAGAGTAGACAGTGATTCTAATCCAGGGCTTCCAATTCCATGCTTCATGGGGGTAGTAATATATGAGTTTTCTGAAGCTGCAATAGAAATTTTGCTAACCTCAGTACCATCTGAAGTTTAAGCGTATTGGGTAAGAAGCAGAATATTCAGTAGGAGAAAATAAGGAACCAGGAGTTGTGACATTAAGGGACTAAAACAATAGTTATGGAAATAAAGATTTAGACATAACTGAGACCTTGTGGCTGGAATTCAGAAAATATTGTCATCCATGAGGAGAGAGGAGAGGAGGAGAGGGGAGAAGAGAGGAGAAAAGAGGAGAGGAGAAAAAAAAGAGTTCTAGAGTAAATTCTTTGTGACCTTGCTAAGTCCATTTTCCTTTCTGGACTTCAGATTTCTCTCCTTCTGAAATGAGAAATTTGGACCAATGAACAGTTTCACATGGAGACCTTGGGCATGATGGTGATGGGGATGGGGAATGCATGGCACAGAGGTGAACAAGAGAGCTGCTTTGAAAATGGAAACATAGCCTCACAGATTTGAGGAAAGATAGCTTTCAGACATAGTAACTATCCATAGCTTCAATCCTATATCCTTGAAGATTTCCCTCAAGTGAGGCAAAGAGAAATGGTAAGATGGTTTAGCAGGTAAGCTCATTTGCCACCAAGCCCAGAAATCTTAAATTCCATCCTCAGGAACTACAGAATGGCAGGAGAGAACGTATTTCCTGTGAGTTATCCTTTGACATTCACACAGACTGTAACATAAGGGCACATGAACACACATACATGCAGATAGATAGATAGATAGATAGATAGATAGATAGATAGATAGATAGATAGATAGATAGATAGAGATGTGATAATTTTTAAATACAGACAAAAAGAGAATTAAGTGTGTATGCATGTGTGTATACTTGTGCAAGTAAGATCACACCTCAAAGCACAGCACAGTTGGTATTTGTTAGAACCAATTACAACATACTGAATTAACATCATAGGAAATCTTTCCTGAATAATCTCCACTCTAAGACTGCTTTCCAGGGACTAAAGAAATGGCTCAGTGCTTAAGAGCACTTTTTACTCTTGCAAAAGATCTTGAGTTCGATTCCCAGCACCCACATGGTGGCTCACAACCCTCTGTAACTCCAGTTCTAGGACAGTAGCACTAGATACACTCATGGTGCACAGACTTATATGTAGGCAAAATACTAATACACATAAAACAAAATCAATAAATCAAAAAAAATTAAGAAAGCTTTCCAGAGACACTCAAGGAGACCAGAGTGGTTTTATTGTTTAAAAGAAGAAGTTTGTGTTTTATGTGTAGGGATTCTGTCATAGAGCCAGCTTGAATCAGCACTGATGTTCAGCCAAACTGTCTAGATAAACACTATTCACTAGCTGTTTGTCTGTGTGCAAGGTGTTTAACTTCTCTGTACTGTTATTTCCCTGTTTGTAAAGGAAGATAACAAAATCACTTACACTTAACAAAATCACTTATATGGTTAGGACATGAGCTTATAAACTGACTTAGAATAGTATCTGACACATTGCAGGGGCTACATATATTTTGCTGTTCTTGGCATCTATTTAATAATCTGTGGCTTGTGAATCTACATACTGGGGCCTGAAAGAACAAATGTGATCCCAGGTTAGCCCAATTATACTGAAAAATTGGGGGTTGGGTGCATTGTTAAGATACCATGTGGGCTACTTTCATGTAGCTCAAGCCTAGGACTAGATTAGGACCTTCAGAGTCCCTAAGAACTATTTTTAGACTGTTAAATGCTGCAAGATGACAGAGTTTGATTAGTAAATACATACTTTTCTTATTTGGATTTGGCTTTAACTTATTGATACCTAAAACTATGCTCAATCCACATATGAGGTCATCCCACACAAGTTATACTAGTCCATACACTCCTCTCTAAGTTCGGGAACGAATCAATAACTCTGTGTGGTCTCCACAGCTACCCACAGCAGTTCTCCACCCAAGCAGTTCCATACACAGCAGGGAGCTCTGTATCCTGTTCCTACTGGCTTATCTTGCCAGGCCTCATGGACTCTGCTGGTTGGAACCTCCCACACAGCACTTGGAAGGATTATTATCTTCTGGGAGCAGGTGAGGACATTTACCTGGAAGTCTCAATAAAACAATCCAGGCAGGAAGCTCGAAATAGTATCAAGTTAAAATCCTAGTGTAGAGTTGGGATGGGGGAGAAGAATGGATAGGATCCTCTGCCTCTTGGCGATGAGTGGAGCAAGAGTCTCCTAGCTCTGACTATTCCAGTGACTTCAAGTCAGTGGCCTTAGAAACCTTGATGTCATTATCAGCTTCTATATTGCTCTGTGCATCAGCAGATTCTAACCACCCAAGTGGTGAGCAATAAGATAACTATGTGCTTCAAGAACCAAAATGGTTTGGGGGCTTTTTTTCCCTTGACCTTACATTTTGCCCATGGAAAGAATAGCTCACATTAAAATTTCTATAGGTCTACTAACTAAACAGATGGAGAAACATAGTGTTATATGTAAGGGAGGTACAGAGACCTTCATTTGCCATCTTCCCTGGGGATGGCACCACTCACATTCAGGCCTGTACTATCTGCCCTTTTCATAAAGTGTCTCAAACATGGAAGGCTCAGGTGGAACCGGTCAGACCAGATGTTGTGAGCCTACGCCTTGTAGAAAGAGAAAGATAGATACACACACAGTCACAGGAGAGAGTAAGGAGGAAACAAATCTATTGTTCCAGCCTCTAACTTGAAAAAAACTACCTATGGCTTCCAGGGTATCACCAATGAACACTGCTAAAGAATGTTGTGGCTCACCTATGCCCCATGAATGGACTTGGCTGGTACTCCAGACAGGAATAGAAACCTCAAGGCTACATTTCAGGTCATGGCTCAACAGAAGCTAGCACTGGCCTTGAGGTCCTCTCTTTTTCATGGACTTAGTCTGAGCATTGAAATAAAGATGACTTGGGATGGGAGTCCACAATGACAATCCCAAAATTTAACACCCCTTTATCTTACTTCTCTGCATTCTATGTGGCCCGAGATTTAACATTAAGTACAGTTTTAGAGCCCTGGCTTTACTGTTTACCTGATCCACAGCCTTGGCCAAGTCTGCACTTTGCTTTCCTTCTCTGCAGAAAAAAGGGCAGTAGAGGTTATAATCCCTGCCTCTCAGGGATAAAGTTCAAATGATAGAATTTGAGAACCCTTTGGAAACTACTTTGAATATTCCACGTGAATTATCATCATGGTCATATTAATAAGCAAATCTGCAAATTTGCATATGTGGTTATGCATGTATTATGTGGACGGAGACATTTACCCACTGTGCATGCATGTATATGCAACTCCATCTATCTAAGAAATTACACATACATATCTGATTTTAAGCTTGAACTCATGACATGGACCCTTAAAAATGTATGCTCCCAAAAAAAGTGTGCACATATGAACAGCCTCATAGCTGTGAAATGAATGGGCAGACCACAGCATTCATCTTCTCTCTAGACTGATCTTCTGGGAGTCTGAAAAAGACACTTTCTAAGTTCCCCAACTTCATCCTGTCAGTGTCTCTTTTGCCCTTGCTGGGGCCTCTTCCTGGCCTCCATCTTGTTTGCACGTTAGCACAGCTGCTGCTAAAATTCAGGCTGCCCTGTGTGGCATCCACATGTCTGGAGAGCATGAGGCCTGTCCAGTTGCTCCACGAATAGCAGCACCACAGTTCCTTCCCGCACAATGTATTTATAGCCATGCTTGCAAATAGCTGACAACATTTTCAGAGTATTTTTCAAAACACAGTTAATCCAGCCACAGAAATAGTCACTGGCCCAAATGCTCTGAAGCTAAAAGAAATTAGGCCTAAAGGAAATTGAATACCACATTCCTCTTCTCCTCTTCCTCCTGTTCATTATCCCTTCTGTGACCCGCTTTGGTCACTTCTTATTCCATAGATCTCTGAGCTTAAGGTATGGGAATATGGTACCATAGAGTAGATTTGCTTCAGAGAGCTTGGCATTATCAGAGCCTAATGCTTTAAGAGGAAGGAAGAGAGCGTGAGAGTGTTGAGGATTAGGAGAAGAATGCACATAACTGGAGAATTTGTAATTGTCAGACCCAAAACAAGGAAGCTGAGTGCCCATTTTGAGACCAACTAGAATTTTGGTTGGTTTTAGACTATCCCATCCTTCCCACAGTCTGTGGGATGTGGACCCACACATTGTGTTGCTTCTTTGCAGTATTGAAACACTAAACCAAGCCCCAAGTGATGGAATTGAAGAGGTAAACATGATTAAAGGATAAGGTAAGCTCCCAGGAAGGGGACAGGCCTGAGGCTGTGGTGACATGGGTTTAGGATGCTTTTGAGGGTGGAAGAGAACACTGTTAATATTTTTCTGGAACACTAGGCATAAAACAAGATCGTCACAGGTAACCCAAAATGTGTTTCCGTTCTAAAAATAGGGTGTGTTTGTTACAGGTTTCTGAGAAAAAGAGCACCATGAAGACCCTCATAAGGTGCCTTGAGAAATGTATGCATGTTTGTGTATGTGCAGGTGGAGGAGTTGTTCACTGTGAGTCTGGGTTAAATTTGTATGAAAGTATGTGAGACTGTGAGCATATCTAACTTTGTGTTACTATGGATGTGTATGTGTGTGATATGTGTGATGATGCATGTGATATGTGTGGTGATGTGTGTGTACATGGATATATTAAGAGTGGACGAATACATGTGCGTGTGGGCCCATGCAAGATAGCCAGTTCTCACCTCTGCTTCTCTGAATTGGAGCCTCAGTTCCAGGACAGAAGTCACATAGTCCACTGCCTTATTTTACATGCAGGGAAACCAAAGCATGGGTAATAAGATTTATTCACTTCCACCACTTGTTTGGCAATGGTAAAAGGTTGACTAGCAACAGTCACAGTAATCCTGGTTGGGTGTCAGATGCCAATCCATACGCATTGAAGTGAAAGCCCAGCAACTTCTTAAAGGTTTTTGCAAACAATGGGTACTTGGCAAGTGCAAAAAAGAAGCTTCTTAAGTCATTTTGACGTGCCTGAAAAGACTAGGCTTGGGTGCCAGGGGAATATTTAACCGATGGCTGGTTCCCTTGGAGCTGTTTCTCTGAAGGATGCTGTTAAGCAATGGAAGCTTTGAAATATCACTTGATGCTATCCTTCTCACCCCTCACTCTCAAGATGTTATTTTGTCTTAGAGACAAACCTTGATCTCAAGTAGAGATCCACTAAAAATGTTCACAGGATTTAGGCCAGACAATAGGCTGGACATGTCCCTAGACTCACATAGGAGACAGGACAGCCTCTCTCGCCTAGACCCTTATTCCTGCCCCATCACATTGGACTCCAAGGCAAGAGAAATGGTTACAGATGTCCTTACAGGGTTAGAGATGGAAGCTAAGAATGTGTATCTCAGAAGATAGATAGCTACCTCATTTTTCCGGGATTGTTTGGTCTGTAGCTGAGGGATAGCCCCATAACAATGAAGCAAAACAACAAAACATTAGTCCTCATCTGAACAGATTGAGCCTGCTTGAGTTTTCATTTTGCTGTACAAAGGATGAGACAAGACTATGTATAGGAAAGGTCAGGAGGAACTTCTCTTTTTTTGTCCTAGAGATACTCCAGTTTAGAGTCAGCCAGTATTCACTGGGCATTTACTATGTGCCTAATATCAAACTGGATGTTTACATAAGTGAATTTTATCGTTGAGGCCTTACACTAACCCTGTAAATACACTCCAAGAAATAATTACCAGTGGCCTGGTGAAAGTAAAACATCTAATAACGGCAGAATGGGAATTCAACCACAACTTTCTTGACTAAAAGAAGTTATTGATAGCCTACGGCATGCCAGGCATTATGCTAAAATTTTTTCCACAGATTATCTCACATAATCCTCAGAATAACTCTGTGGGGGTCTACTTCTCCCTCCAATATTTTCCACATAAAGCTATTAAGGAGCAGAAATATTAGGTCATTTATCCAAGGTCCAGTGCTAGGACTTGCAGTAAGGGATTCGAATTCAGTCCTCTTGACTCTCAAGAGTCAACCCTTCCCTGCTCCTCTGTATGCTTCTGGATAGTAACCCCCTCTAGTACTAGGGATTAAAACCTGGGGTTTTGAGCATGCTGGACACATACTCTACCACTGAGCCACAGCTCTTAGCTTTCAAATAACTCATAAAGCCTCTTGCAGCTCTGACATTGCAGTGGTCAGCCAGCTCTATGCTAATCCTTCCCTATTAACCCCAGCAGCCTTAGAGTTATTTGACTGTGTTCTCCTATTCTTCTCTGCGCATTTGGGTCTCCCCAGGAGTAATGCCTCTATGCCAGTAGACCCAGTGACTATATCCTTCTCAGCTTAGTCTGAGTTGCTCTAGGGCTGACTCAGCTCCCTCGCTTCTGCATGTCCCAGGAGATCCTTGGTTCAAGCTAACTAGATAGACTGCCCAGGAAGTCCAGATCCGGCAAGAGTCCCTGCATCAATAAGTAAGTGAGGAGCAATAGAAAATACCTTATCTACCTTAAGGCCCCCGCATACATATGTATACATGTGCATGCACATTCATATATACATGTCAAAAATCTGAATTCTGCCACTGTCTGCAAATTTTATGGCTACCCTCTGTGTGCTTTACTATCCTGAAGATTAATTGCCTCATTGGTAAAAATCAGGGTATTTTTCACTTTTTTTTTTTTTTTTTTTTGTGGATAGTAAGCAAAAGCAAGGGGGTTAAAACTTGCAGAAGTTGTTGGTTTATTAGGTTTGTTTTAGTTTGTTGGTTTGTTTTTCTCTTCTTCTACAATGTGAGTCCTGGGGAATCAAACTCAGGTCATCAGACTTGGCAAAAAGTGCCTTCGCTCATGGATCCTTTTCACGGACCCAGAGAACCGAACCTGTGTTTAAAGGTTTGAAAGAGTTTAAATGAAAAGAAAATGTATGCCAAAACATTGATTTAGATTTGTCTTGTGTGTTTCGAGGATCAGATTAGAAAACAGCTAGGAAATGTTTGATGAGCTTCCGTGAGCTCCTCTCTCAGGAAGAGCTGCTACTCTGAGTCTTCTGCCTGCCTTTTTATACACGCAAGCATGCAAATCGGCCCAGCCTAGCTCATGTCTTGTCCCCCTACCCCGTTTGCTCTGTAGACTAGGTGACCATCTGCTTCTGTAATCTCGGTGACAAAGAATCACGGGATTCTTTTTCCTTCCCAGAAGCAAAATTTGCCAGGTTTTTATGTACAGAAAGGCTTTCTTGTTTCACCAATATGAGTGGTGTCTAACCCTAGGTCTATGCAAATCATGACAGACATATGTGGAAAGTGGATAAGGAAACTAACTGACCTTAGAGAAGTGACAGATAACAAATGGTGAGTTCTAGTTGTGTGTGTTTGTGTGCATAGTGAAGTGGGTAGGAAGTTTATCTGAAAGCCTTTGAGAGATTAAGTAATCTGAATTTGATTTTCAGATAACCATTCGTCTTCAGGAATAAAATAAAACTAAGCAGTAACCACAATAAAAATTAAGCCTTAGACCAGAGAGATGCCAATGACTTTGCACTGCATTTCTTCATGTGTGTGCACTGATTTGTACGCAGATGCATGTGTGTATACACACATAGGCGAAGGTCAGAGGTCAACCTAAGGCATCACTCCTCAGGAGTTGTCCACCTTGTCTTTGAGGACAGGGTCTGTCTTTGGGACCTGGGACTGGCTGCTTTGGCCAGCTGGCAGGAGACCTCTAGGTATATACCTGTCTTCACTTCCTCAGTGCAGGATTATTAGAAGTGTGAACCACCACACTTGGCTTTTCATGTGAGTTCTGGGGATTCAGACTTATGGGGTCATCATACTTGTGCAGCAAGCATGTTATCAACTGAGCTATGGCCTCCGCCCCATGTGTGTTAACCTGTCTGTTTCCTTTATTCGGTGTGCGTTTCCTCAAGAGGACTCATTTCACTACCTACAGCGTATGTGTCTGAGTGGTGTGATGCAAGAAGGTCAAGGGGAGATAGAGAGTTAAGTTGCAATCCTGCGTGAACAGAGATAAGTAAACACCACACTTGAGTCAAGTAAGACCATTGGTGGTAACAACAGCTAACAGTTGACAAAAGGTTTCTTGAAGGAAAATCAGAGTGATTCTCGCACCTGACAATGCATTATAGTCTTAAGTAATTACTTGATGCGTGTGTGTATGGAAGTGAGGGGCAAAGATGGGATCATGTGGCTTAAGAGAAGGGTATCGCAATTGTTCCTGTCTTTCATTCTAGGCACATTAATCAAAGCCAGATCCACGTTTTCTTCTCTGGCCTTATTTGCAAGGCTACTTTAAAGGTATGATATGTTTGGATTTGTTTTACAAATCATTGTTCTTAGCAACCAAGGTCAGAGATTTTGGCTTTTGCTTTGACTGCTAACCATACCCCTAAGAAATCCCACAGGAAGCCCCAAGATTTACTTTGCTCCTGGACACCTGGCAAATGACTGTCCCCTTTCCTTGCCCTGTCTATGAATTCTGATTGGAATTGTGGGGGCCAAGTATTCTTTCTTCCTCTCTTTCCCTTGGGGCCGATCAGGTTTCTGAGCTCCAGGGGAGAGCTGCACTCTCAATCATCCTCTGACCAAGGCCGGAATTCCCAAAGCACCATCTGCCTCTTCTGTTTTCCAGGTGCAGCTGGGCAGGACAGAGTTCCCACACATCTGTCCTGTCCTTCCGTTGGCAGCCTGGCCTTCCCACCTACAGTTTCCAGAGTCAATCTAAATCTCTGCATTATTCCCCTTCAGGAAAAAAAGCAAGCAAGCAAGACAAGTTCCTCTCTCACTAGCCCAATAATACTCTGAGCAGGCAGGCAGCTGGCATCTGAAGCAGGCAGCTAGCATCCTGAGTTCTAGCAGCCTGGGCTACATAATTATCAAGAGAATGGTGTCTGGAGCTTGCTTACCTCATACACAGAGGCCCTACTTGGTGAAGTAAACGTCCAGCAAGAGAATATTATGTTTGAGGAAAGAACTTTTGAACAGACACAGTGACTGATCCAATTCTCCTTCAGCCTCTGGCCTCAGCCTCATGCTTCAAGTCATGCCCAAGAGAAAAATTCAGCCTCTTTTCTTGTTGTCAGAAGTTCAGATTTTGGCCAAAGGCCCAGGTGAGGAAGAGGATGACAGAATGACAGAGTTACCTAACTGTTCGCAACAAAGAACGCATTCCTCCCCACCCGGCCCTGCCCTAACATGTCATTGAATGCCTCTTCCTGTGCCACCCCACAGTAAGCTTTTGCCCTTCTCTTCCTACATGAAGCTATTATTGCTTATTCCAATAAAAAGTTATCAAATATGCAAGAAACCTTAGTTGTGGCCTTTGAGCCTAACTACATATTTTAAGTTTTTGTGAGTTTTCAGAGGGGCCTACTAGCTCCTTTTATGAAATATTCAGGCCTGAGTCATATGATGGTAGTTACATGAAAATAAAATGGACCCAGAAGTAGTGGTGCAAGCCTTTGATCCCAGCACTCCGGAGGCAGAGGCAGATGGATCTCTGTGAGTTTGAGGCTAGCCTGATCTACATGGTGAGTTCCAGGACAGCCAGAGGTACATAGTGAGACTATTTTAAGAAAGAAAGAAAGAGAAAGAGAGAGAAAGAGAGAGAGGGGGAGGGAGGAAGAAAGGAAGGAAGGAGGTAGTGATGTTGATAACCATAGTTAAGTATGTATTCCAAATTTGCCTCAGATTCATAGGAGGTAGGAGCATAAAGTCCCCAGTGGTAACCTCTGCCAACCAGTA
>JADRCC010170057.1:0-25618 GCA_019843855.1 Hylomyscus alleni | reverse complement strand
CTTCTGGTCATGGCATTTCATCCCAGCAATGATAACCCTAACCGGGACACAAGTTAATAAATGCCCTCTTTTATAAGAGTTGCTGGGGTCACGGTGCCTCTTAGCAGCAATAGAACACTTTCTAAGACAAGGGAATAAAGGAGGTCACTCAAGATCTGAGCAGAGCATGCCTAGTGTGGGCCTCCAGAATTTAGAAGGCAAGAGAGAGTTCTTTTTATTTTATCTCTAAATTTCTTTCCTTTTTGTGTTTTGTTTTAGAAGGCAGTAAAATGAAAACCCAAGTAATAGTTCTTTGGCTGAAATAGATTGTGTAAACAATGATTATTAATCTGCCATGGAAAATTATTAAGTTAAAAATGGTGAATGCCATGACTACATGCCCACCAGGTGCATGCTTTTTAATTTACTTTGTCTGGTGATTAGAATAAGCTGGGACAGATGTGTGGGAGATGGTTGTCTACACTACTGTCACCGAGGCTGCCATCATCAAAGGATGAGGCCAAAACTGCTTCACTGTTCTGCCTCATAAGCCACAAAAGACTTCCTGTGATGTCAGGCAGCCTGCAATAACACAAATGGTGGCCTGGAAATTCACATGTCTGATATAAGCTGCCATTATCAGGCCGTAATTATTTCTTCTTCTGAGAAATCAGCTTGCCAATCATACTGACGTGCTTTCAGTTTGTTTCAATGGTACACATTTTCCTTTTGCATTTCTGCAGGAAGAGTCTTTGACAGAGAAAGTTAAGTTACTTTCAGCACCAGTCAGTGCCTTGTGGGAAATGTGTCTGGCTGTCCCTTTGCAAAGCAGCTCTGCCTCTGAGGCATCAGAGAATAAAAATATCTTGACAGCCCTGTCTTCCTTGGTGTGTCCCTTGTGTAATGAGAATGGTGTGGTTCAGGCCCAGGAGCAGGCTGTGACCACAGGAGTCCAGTGCTGTGGAATGTGCTCTTGGGAATTGAATAGCTTTGTGGGGGAGAGGATTTGAGCTAGATGCAGTAGCTAAGGACACTGAGGCAAATTGTTCTAAAATGTGTATAAAAAAATATTTTTCCTAAATTAAAAAATTCTCATTGTGAAATTTCTTGTAAGAAAACAGGAAAACATTTTGACTTTGCTTGTCAGAAAACATACAACTTATTTCAGGTTATTTCTTCTTACAGACTCATATTTTAAAAATATAACAGGAACAACAAAATTAAGACCAGTTCATCATTTGCTGACTAGAGGAGTGGCAATGTCTTGGGTAATGGGCTCCTTTGGCATGCTTGTTTCCTTTGAGCTCACAGCCCTATCTCTGCACCTGCTCCTGGGAAGCTCCTGGAGTCAGACCTTGCTTCCTTGTGGAGACTGAGTCTGTTACCCTCTGCTTTCCTAGGCTTCCTTCATATTCAGGACATTGAGCTTTCTTGTTTTTGATTTATTATTTATTTACTTTCTGAAATCATGATTAGAGTTGGCATAGCACTTTCCTTTTTGCATTTTTGCATTGTATCAGATTTCCTTTCTCTTTTGCCTTAGGACTCTGATATTTTGAAGAAAGTAAAAGACAGGTTACTGGTGATATACATTTACAGTTGCCTAGGCTTTGGTTCACAAATCTACCTTGCCCTATTTTGGCTTTCATCTTTTATTGTCTTTCTGTATATTTGATGTATGTGTATGTGTGTGTGTATGTGTGTGTGTGTGTGTGTGTGTGTGTGTGTGTGTGTGGGTGGGTGCATGAGAGCACACATTCATGCACAGTATGTATGCTGAGGTGTGTGCATGCATGTGTGTGTGTGCATGAGTGTATATATATACATGTACGTATGTGTGTTTGTGTGTGTATACGAGTTTGTACACGCCACACTTCATGTGTGAAAGTGGCTTGTTTGAGACAAGGTCTCTGGCTGTTCAGTGCTATACATGCTAGGATATTGATTCCAAAGCTTCCAGGATTCTCTTGTTTCTCCCTCCCATTTTGCTCTAGCAGTGATGGAGTTACAGACATAGGTTACTGAGCTGGAGTGATGTGAGTCTTGGGGTTTGAGCTCAGATCCCACACTTGGGTGGTAACTGTTTTACCCAGTGAGCTTTCTTCCAAGCAACCTGATATTATAAACTTGTTCTTTGATCTATTTCTGCCCCATAGACATTTACCTGTATTTAAAAAATACTACCACTAGCCATACCATGGGCAACAGCCGCCAACAGGGACATCCCTACCCTCTCACTACATTCTCTCAATTAGCAAGACTGACAGACTTTTACCTCTCCAAAGATTTCCAGTCTATTGATTTATTTTCACTAACATAGCTATATTCTTAGTCGAAGCCACCATGAGCAGTAACCTGAAACACTGCAGTAATGTCCTTATTACTGATATACATGCATGCTTTGTGCTTTTTGGGCATGCATTGTATAGCCAGCATGATCTTTATAATATAACTTAAATGTGTAATTGTTTTTCTTAAGATCTTCCAATGACCTTTCATATAAACACAGATTGTAGGCTAAAGTCCTTACCATAATCTAACAGTTTTTCATGACCTTATCCCTTTTAATGGTTCAATGGTTTGAGGACATTGCTCTTCCATGCCTGGGACTTCTAGCTTTGAATTCCATTTATATGGATCTTTTCTTGCCCTCTCCTGTGCTAACCTGACTCCTACATATGCTTTAGGATGCTATTAAAATATAAGGAATTCTTCCTTTACCCACATGGCCTTTATCCAGTTCTCATTTTATGAGCTTACAGCATTGTTCACATGTCTTTGCTCACAGTTCTCATCATAACTGTGATTAGCTAGTGTGCTGGCTAGATTTATGTCAACATGACAAAAACTATAGGCATCTGAGGGGGGAAACCTAGATGGAGAAAAGGACTCCATATTTTCTTAATTAGTGATTAATGTGGGAGGGTCCAGCCCATTGTGGGTAGGGCCATCCCTGGGCTTGTGGTCCTGGGTTCTATAAGAAAGCGGGCTGAGCAAATCATGATGAACAAACCAGTAATCCACACCCTTCATAGCCTCTACATCACATCCTGCCTCCATGTTTCCACCCTGTTTGTGTGCTGACTCCCTTCAGTGATTGACTACAGTGTGGACCTTTTTTTTTAAATTCCAATAAACCCTTCAATAAACCCTTCTCCAACTTGCTTTTGGTCATGGAGTCTGATCACAACATTAGTAACTAAGACAGACAACTAATAGGTTTTCCCACTTATGTCATGCCAGTATCTGTTTAGTGAATATGAATTCAGGAAGAGTCCAGGGCTTCTCTGCAGTTTGTTAATTTCTGGACCTTCATGTGGGCACTCTGCCCAGAACACAATTTACTCAGACAATCTCTGTGAGAGAAAGAAACATTGAAGAGAAGTTCAGTGCAATGAACAGTCGGTCGTCACCTGGTGACAATCAGAAATGATTTAGGGACATAGAAACTTTTCCCAAGAAGTATTTTGGGAAGAGAATCTGACAGAAAAATCAGATTTTCAGTTAACAAGCTAACAAGAATGGCAGCAAGTGTAACCTTGACCTTAAAGAAGTCTTGTGACTCACACAATGGTCACAGTGCTATGGGATTCTGAGTCTTCAGATTATAAAACTCTGTAGAATGTGTGCCTTTCTTCTTCTAGGTGCCTGCCACAACTGGGTAACTCGGTCTTTTGGATCAGTTAAAAAAAAAAAATCCTTACTTGGATGGCTTTCTTTAACAAATCTTCTATGTTGTGTAGGCCTCAGCGGCCCTGGTCTGAGAGAGGGGAGCATCTCACTCCGGTTGATGATACTTAATTGGAACAATCCAGCAAATGCGTGTCAGTTTGGGGGCCCGCACAACGTGTCTGCTGAGCAGAGTTTGTTTACACTTTGCCAGTGTCATCATTTACAAACTTCAAAAAAACACATTGACAAATTCCCTAGCTGTTTTGGCAGCGTTTCCATCAATCACCCATCTAATAGCACCAACATTTCTCCTGGGCTATTATAGTCACTTCAATCGCTGCGGCTGCAGCTTCAGGAGAAGATAAATCAGAAGGGCTCTTTCAGATGGTCTCAAGTACAGCTCCGTTTCTATTAACCAGCACTTCCTTTCTTGCTCCTCTCTCTCTGCCCTTCCTCCAACCTCCATAAACAATCCCTTTCTGCTTTGTACTGCCTTAGATAAAGTAAGCTGGATCTATGGCCCTCCTTTTGAGGCCCCCCTGGCAACGTCATTGGGTAATGGGTCCATTTATTACTTTGGATTTTTGTGTGTCCTCTCTAGTTACTCTCTGCAGCCCTCTCAAATCAATAAGTGTATTGTGTTTCTGCCGACAACAGGTGCCTGGCTTCCCAGGCCCAACACACCCTCTGAGAGCAGCTCACATGTCTAATGACCACAGCAGGAAAACCTGAAACCGTTTTGCCTTTCAACCAGGTTCTTTGTGCTGCAGTGTCAGGCGGCAGCTGGATCTGCGAGTGGGAGGCCAGAGTGTCCCTGCTTTTGACTGTTTCGGTTGCTGGTTGCTTTCTATTGCTAAAGCCCTCGCTTGCTTTTCAGAGGGAAGAAATGGCAAGAAACCAGTCAGGACATCCTTCATACTTGCTTTTTCATCTATCTTCTCGTGCAAAGAGTGTTTCTCTTTTTTCCTTACTGACCTTCTTAGGTAAGACGATGGTACTTAAAGCAACAAGCCCCATCTCTCCTCCAGCTTCCTCACCATTAAGAAGCATGGCCTGTCTTCTCCTTTTCCTTCACACGGGAACCCGGGTAGCAAATAACAGGCAACTGCCAAACTTGGCAGCTCAGGTGAGGAGGGCTGGCTGAAGTTCTGCTACCCAGCTGGAGTGCTTGCTGGCTGTGGTGCCAAATGGAGGGCAGACAAACTGGAGACTGAATTGCAAGTTGCTGCCTGAGTGATGTTCCTAGCTCTATCGCTGGGGGCCCCATCCATCCCTCATGAGCCACGGTTCTGGACAGAGCACCAACCAGCAGCCTGCTTGCGAATCTTGGCTCTGTACCTGAGCAACCTATTAATCAGAATTTCAAGTGGGCCTTGGGAGTGTTTTTCTTTCCTGTGTAAGTCAGAGTGCTGATCCAGGGGGTGGAGGTGGGGGTGAGGTGTTAGCGTCCATGTAAACGATGCCAACAACTGGATGCATGAGGTCCCCTTCTGTGGTCATAGCAAGTATCATTTGTCCTAAAAATCGATCCTCCTCTATTCCTGAGCTGCTTGAAACTGTCTCCACTATTAGCAGCAGGAATTTCAGTTGTTTGCTCTGTCTTGATGCTGAAATGACTGAAATATGGTCATTTTACATTAGAAACCTTTTTTCCCCCCCAGTTAAAAAGCTTTTACTTCTACATCTCTCAAAGAATTCTTAACCAAGGAGGACTTTTTCCTACACTGAATGATGGGTTGAAAGCTTTTTTTTTTTGGTCGTTGTTGTTGTCTTACAGAATTAACTACTTGTGTAAGAGAAAGCATTTATAGAGACAACTGGCTGATCAGAATACACTGACCTCATAAGGAAAGAATATTTTTGAACTCTGCTTCAGCCTCAGTAATATGAGAAACACACAGGGAAGAGAAAGAATTGGCATTTGTTCCTTGTGTATGTTCATGATTTTATTTATATGAGATCTAAAACTGGGGGGATGAGCGTAAGTATTTACAGTAGACTATTTTTTTTTTGCTGAAAAATAAATTCCATACAATATGTTTTGATCATGTTTCCCCAACCCAATTCTTTTAGATTCTCTCCACTTTCCTACTTACTTTAAAATAAGTTCTTTTTCTGTTTTAAAAAACAAAACAAAACAACCAACCAAGCAACAACAAAACTCAATAAGCTGAATTACAATAAAAAGCCCAAGAATCCCACAAAAACACAAGCAAAAGAAAAAAAATCCCCCCAAACAAACAAACAAATAAGCAAAACGACACAACAAGCAAAAAAAAATCCCCCCAAAACAAACAAGCAAAACCAAACAACAAAAGTTGAGCAAAGGATCAGTAAGACAATAGGAAAGACAACTCATAAGTAAATAAATAAATAGATAGATAAATAAAATACCTGAAATAAAATCCACAAAAATACCAGAGTCCTTTCTGTTAGCTAGCTACTACTGGACTTGAAGCCTTCCCTGAAGTAAGGTTGATATTCACACTGGCATTCCACTTCAGAAAACTGGTTTTCAGTTTGCCCACAGGTATCAATTACAGGTAGTTTCTTGGTTAAGGGTGAGGCCCTGTGTTTACTTCTACCTCCATGCTGGGACTCCATTTGGCTTGAAACTGTACAGCTCTTGTGCATGCTGTTGAAAGCACTGTGAGGTGCTTTGTATGTAAGTCCTCTTGTGCCTAGAGAAGTCATAAACCACTGCAATGTGTAATTTTAAAAACATGCTTGCTGGAGCTTCCTCATCCTCTCTCAGCTAGCTCCGCCAATCTACCACCCACTGCCCAGGCTGTGCTGTTTCTCCTGCCCACCTTAGTCCCCGTGGATGGAAAACAGCAGACAGCCTTAATATTTTAAAACTAGCCAGATAACTCAATGGCTGGGTAAAGAATATCCTGCCCCATCCTCCTTGGCCTCCACCCATGGTGGAAGCTACAACCTGTAGGTTCCCTGAGACCTACATGTCTGCTGCTTCCTCTGCTCCACCACCTGCTCTGCCTCCTCCCTCTGATCCCCCTTTCTTCCTCCTGGGACCACAAAGCCTTATCTTTTTCCCTTCGCCCAGCGATTGGCTTCCGCCTCATTTATTGGCACAATCAAGAACTAATTAGGGAATCAATACCTCTCCCTACAAACCACCACTGGTTATTACAGTGTTTCTGCCTGCTCTTCTGAGTAGATCTTGAACCTTGATGGGAGGTGTTTGATGGAAATATCTTATTAGTACTGAGTATGTTAAAGTTTCTCATTCTCTGTAAATTGTCCAGGTGTGGGTCTCTGTGTTAGCTTTCATCACCTTCAAGAAGCTTCTTTAATGTGTGTTGTGTGATGCTCTGATCAATGGATGTAGCAGTATATCATTAAGACTCATTTTTTTGTTTTGGTCCTTTAACATAGTAGTATCTTAAATCCTAGGCTCATGAGCTATCTAGTCTCTGCTTCACTTAGCAGTTTCATGGAATGGACCTTAAAATCAAACAAGAAGTGGTTGGTTACTTGTATAACATTTATGCTATGATTGTGCCAGTGTATCTTATAGGCAGGTCACTGTTGTAGGTCACAGGTTTTGTACATGGGTAATATTCATGGTTATCTCTCTCTCTTGATAGTGTACATACTCCTCTCTAGTATCCTGAATACTAGTTAGTATGGGTGACTCTTCTAGTAACACCCCACCTTGACCTCTCTGTGTTCAATAACATAAGTAAACATGTCTTTAGCAATAGGGCCACATAATTAAGCACTAGAGACTAACCGATAGCTTTGGCAGTAACCTATGATTTTTGGCAGTATCCATGGGACTCTTTTGGGCCCAGAACTCAACAAGATGTAACCCGTTTCTGGCACTGGGTGTTTTACTTGGTGGTATAATGTATTTAGTAGGAACAGTGTCTCCTCTATTATTTGGTGATGCCATTTAGAGTCCTTTCACACACACACACACACACACACACACACACACACACACGTTTTTAAAGTTTCAGTTTTCCATATGGGTTTTCAAATGGTCATTAGTTTGGCCCTCTCCATTTCCCCCCTTTCTCCCTTTCTCCCAACACTCTCCTTATTTAATTCTTCCATTCTAGTTTCTCCATAACATTATATTCTACTCTCCCTCCATGGTAGTGAAAAAGTATTCTCCATTTTGCACATCTTTGCCAACATGAGCTGTCATTTGTTTTATGGATTCTGGCCTTTCTGATTGGGGTAAAATGAAACCTCAGACTAGTTTTGATTTGCATTTTACTGACAGCTAAGGATGTTGTACATTTCTTTAAGTGTTTTTTTTTTTTTCAGCCAGCTGTGTTTCATCTTTTGAGAACTCCGTTTAGAGCTGTACTTCATTTTAAATTGGGTTATTTGTTTTCTTAATGTCCAGCTTTTTGTTCTTTATATATTTTAGATACCAACCCTCTACTGGATGTGTAATTTCTAAAACTTTTCCCTATTCTGTAGCTGCCACTTTGCCCAAATGGCATTGTTTTTTGTTGTAAAGAAACTTTTCCATTTCATGAAGGCCCACCAATTGTCAATCTTTTTGTCTGTGCTATTGGTATCCTGCTCAGAAAGCCATTTTCTGTGCCAATGAGTTCAAGCCTTTTCTCCCTTTCTCTTTTATCCGATTCAGAGTACCCTCTCTTATGTTGTGGTACTTGATCCATTTGTGGTTGAGTTTTGCAAAATGTGAAGATATGGATCTATTTGGATTCTTCTACATATAGCTACGTATAGCCATCTAGTTTGACCAACACCATTTATTGAAGAAGTTGCCTTTTCTCCAGTGTGTTTTGTTGGTGACTTTGTCAGAAATTAGCTGTCCATTGGAATGGGGACTTGTGTGTATATCATTCAATTTCATTGACCAGCATGTCTGACTTTATGCCAATAGCATGCTGTTTTTAATTACTATGGCTTTGTAATACAGCTTGAAATATGGAAGGTTGATGTCTCCTTTAGTTTTATTATTTAGGATAGTTTTAGATATCCTGTCATTTTTTTACCCTTGGTGTATGTGTGGTTGTGTATCCATATGGAACTGAAGATTTTTTTCAATTCGTATAAAGAATTATGATGTAGTTTTGGTGGAGATTGCATTGAATCTGTAGATTGCTTTTGGTGGTATAGCCACTTTCACAAAATCAATCCTACTGATCCATGAGCATGGGGAATCTTATCTTTGGCTGTTTTTCTTTTTTTTCAGTGTTGTAATGTTCTTATCATACAAGACTTTTACCAGCTTCATAAGAATTATCCCAAGATTTATTTTTGAGGCTACCATGAAAGGCATTAATGCTTGATTTCTTTTTCAGTTTGTCATTTGTATATTAAAAGGATACTGATTTTTTTTTTGTGGTAATTTTGTATCCTGCTACTTTGTGATAATTGCCAGTTGTAGAAGTTTCCTGGTGTATTTTTTTAGAGTCTTTTACATATAAAATTATTCCATCTCTAAAATAAAATACTTTGATCTCTTCTTTCTCCACCTGTGTCCTCTTGATATACTTCAGTTTTCTTACTGCTCTATCTAAGACTTCTAGCACTATGATTAGTTCCATAGGTATGGTTACAAAGAGTGTGGACATCTTTGATGTGTTGCTGATTTTAGAAAAAAAAATGCTTTAAATTTATCTCACATCCTTTAGTTTTATGTTAGCTGTGGGACTGCCATAAATTACACTTATTTTGTTGAGATGCGTCCCTTGTATATCAAGTCTTGTCAGGACTCTTAGAATGAAAGGATGTTGGATTTTGTCCGAGGCATTTCTTGTATCTAATGAAATGATCGTGTGGCTTTTGTCTTTCAGTCTGTTGTTTGTGGTGGGTTACATTTATTCATTTATGTATGTTGAATCATCCCAACATCTCTGAGGTGAAGGCAGCTTGACCATAGTGAGTAATCTTTTAGATGTATTCTTAGATGCATGACATTATGTCAATTTTATTATATTTGTTGAGTCTTGATTTTTGTCCCTAGAATGTGGCAAATTTTGGAGATGTTTCACGAGCTTCTAAGAAGAAAGAATATTCTTTAGTGTTGAATTGGAATGTTATATACATGTTTGCTATGTCCATTTGACTTGTGAGGTCATTTAACTGCAGCATTTCTCTGTTTAGTTTTTGTTTGTGTAACCTGTCTATTGTTGAGAGTAGGGAATTGGGTTACCCAGTAGCACTGTCAAAAGTCAGTATGTGATTTTAGCTACAGTAGTATTCCGGTCATGAATTCATGTGTCCTTGAGTTTTGTGCATACATATTTAGAATTGCAATGTACTCTTAGTAGATTTTTCTCTCCTTTAGTATTTAATGTCATTACCTATTTCTTCTGATTAGTTTTGTTTTGAAGTCTCTTTTGTCAAATCCTAAAATGGGCATACCTACTTGCTTCTTGAGTTTATTTGCTTAGAATCTTTTCAGATCATTTTACTTTGAGCTGATGTCTACCCTTGATGGTAATGTGTGTTTTTTTTGCATGAAGCAGACATTGAAAGTCATCAATGGATAGTGTGCATTGATTCTTGTTATTTTGTTGTTATGGTATGGGTTCTTCCACTTCTGATTTACAGTTCTCACATTATTCCTTGTGTCTTTTTGGATGTGGCTAACTATTTCAGATTAAAGTTTTCCTTTTATTGCCTTCTGTAGTGCTGGATTGGCAGATAGAATTTGCTTAAATTTGTTTTTATTGTGGAATGTTTTACTTTTATCATCAATTTTGATTGATTGTTTTGCTGGATATAGTCATCTGCACTCATATTAGTGGTCTATCAGAGTTTGTAGAACATCTGTCTAGGCCCATCTGACTTTCAGAGTCTCCATTGATAAACTAGGTGCTGTTTTAATGGACCTGCCTTTATATGTGGCTTGGTCTTTTCCTCTTGCAGCTTTTAATATCTTTTTTTTGTCTGTACATTTAATGTTTTGATTATTTTTTTCTGGTCTTCTGTATTTGATATTTTGTGTACTTCTTTAACCTTGACCGACACCTTCCCTTTTAGATTGGGAATTTTTTTTTTTTTTATGATTTTCTTAAATTTTTTTTCTGTGGCTTTGATTTTAATTTCTTCTCATTCCTCTATCCCTATAATTCATAAGTTTAGGGTTTTCATAGTATCCAAGATTTTCTAAATATTAACATTTTCTTTGAGCTATATATCCATTTTTCCTTACTTGTCTTTTAGGACATGGAATTCTTCCATATCTTGTGATCTATTGGTGAGGCTTTTGTTTGACATCCTAAGTTTTTCATTTCCAGTTTTATTTCAGTTTTGATATTCTTTGATGTTTCTATTTCTATTTCCTTGCTTTAAACCAATGGTTCTCAACATTCCTAATGTTTCAACCCTTTAATACAGTTTACATTGTAGTGACTCCTAGCCATAACATTATTTTCATTGCTACTGCATAACTGTAATTTTGCTACTGTTATGAATCATAATGTAAATACCTGATATACAGGATATCTGATTTGTGAGTCCTGTGAAAGGGTTGTTTGGCTTCCAAAGGGGTGGATTGAGAACCACTGAATTAAACTGGTTTTCATATTTCTCCTGACTGTCTTTTTATAATCTCTGTTAAGGCATTTATTCATACCTTCTTTAAGTCCTTGAATGTATTAACAACTACTATTTTGAGGTCCCTGTTTTGTGTGCCAGCTAAATTGCATTTATAAGGCCTATTGCTGTACAGTACCGGATTCTAAAGGAGCCATACTACTCTGACTCTTCCTGTATGTGGTTTTGTGCTTAGTTATACGCCTCTGGAGTTACCATGTTTGAGATTTCTAATTGTCTAACTATCTGGTTTTGTCTTTTTAGGTGTGTCTTTCATTCTTTGGTTGCTGTTACCCTTTTTGGATCCTAAGAAAATATGGTGGTCGTGGCGTTCCTGGTAGAGAATCTTTTTGTAGGTCAGTGGATGACACAGAGGAATGGAGATGGGGTAGAACAGCAGGCTGAGCAAAGTGGTAGAACATAGTAGCTAATGAGATGCTTGGTCTGCACCAAGTCCCTAGGGAATGGAGGTAGGGTAGGAAGAGACTCTCAGGTTGTCAGGTTGCAATAGAATAAAGAGTAAGTCTGAGAGAAAGGAACAAAAGCTACACTAAACTGTTTTGAGTAGATATTTTAAAAGGTACAGTTTTATTTAAACTTAAATGTCGCATATATCCCATTTAAAAGATACGGTTCTGTGGCTTTCAACTATTTCTTAAATGTATTAAGTGATGAATATTTTTCTTAGCAATTAACCTTTTACTACTGTTATAAAACCTTAAAACAAATAAAAGATATAATCAAAGTAAAACAATGAGTTCAATAGAATGTAAATTGATAGTATTACTTTTATATGCAAGAAAATGGTGGTTTACAAAACTCAATGGGCCACTTAGAGTGGAGGTATAGTGATAATTCTCACGCTAGTTTCATAGAGTGCAATATGCATTTCAGAGTAGTAGATAAAAATTTTCTTTTGAAAGAATTTGAAAGAGTAATTTTCAATGACACGATTATTTTTTTTATATTTACTACCAACCAACAACCATCCAATCAACCAACCAACCAACCAACCAACCAATCAACCAAAGAAACAAACAAACCAAAACCAAACCAAAGCAAACAGCAAACAGATTATATAGTTTATTATAAATATACCCAGTGAACATCAAGATGTACAGTTAAACAATGTGTGCTGTGCTGGTGCTGACGGGATAAGCAGTGTAGTCTCTTCTCTATTATGATGATGTTTGGTGTTGGTGTAAATATATCATATAGTTCATCAGTTTGACATTTTGCTCTTTGGGTTCACGATAATTAATGAGGTTCAGTTTGGCCTCACTTGATCATCTGGCATGCAAGACCTGATTTTTAAATCATGAGCAAATGGTAATTAGGAAGCAGTGCTACTAATTTTCCAAATAATTCAGAATATTTCCATGTCAATTTCTAGAACATTGCTAAGTACAAACACAGAATTCAAAATTTCTCTTAAGTAATTTCTTAATTCTGAAACTATAGAATTATAATTCTATAATTGGACGTGTACTATTTTAAGTGCAAACATATCTGAGAATATTCTAGTCTTTACTACTTGACTAGCCTATAGTCAAAATTCACTCAGCTGTTCATGTAACTCTTTTAGACATTGTCACATTTATGGCATAAGACCAGTCAAAAATCACACAGGTTGCTTTTGTGTTATGTATAATATGTGTACTGTGTGTTAGTCATAGGAAAAAAGATGGACAGACCATAGGAAGAAGATACTACAAAGTTTACTGATTCCATTACCTCCCCACACACCCCGAGTTGAATTTTGATAATTTTGATATCATGATTTTAAAGTTGACCAAAATTTAACTTTGTCCTACATGAAATTAGTTTAAGAACTTAAACTTTTTTAAAGAATGGATTTAACACTATTGATTTCAGTAACAGTGGATAAGAGATTTCCTTTGAAAGAATTTGAAAAGTCATTTTTCCCGTGATGAGTTTTTATATATTTAAAAATAAAATGAAGCTCCACCCAAGTAACTCACAAACAAACAAAAAATTAAATAAAATTTACAGTACATCTTTATGTGCAATTGATGTCTCTCTTATTGTGTCACAAACCATAAGGAAAATAGATAAATGATTTGGGGACTTGAGGGTGGGAAGCCCCAAATATAACTCTTTCAGGCTTAGAGAGACAAAAATAGAGAAAATGAGAGAATAGGGAAATGAATGAATTTCTTTTAAAAAAAAATTCTGTACAAATAAATACTTTCATTTAAGGCCAAAAGAGGAAAGGGATGAGATTGCGATGTTGGGGAATCAGGGGTGTTCTACCTGACACCCCTCCCCCCATGAGGAAAATTAATTTAATGATTGGGGAAGAGGTTGAAAAAAGATGATAGAGAGGATGGGAAGAACAGGGAAACTAAGGTCCAACCAGGGAAAAGATAACCCAAGGAGTAGACAGGAGTCTAGGGTCAGTGTAAGAATCTGTTTGTTTCTCCCTTCAGCCATAATATGGTAGGTTCCAGCCTGGCAGCCATCTCTTTACTTCTTACCTTTGCCCCAATCTTTTCTGTTTGGCTCCTTTTACTCAGCCTTCACGTCTTTTCTGTCACTTTCTTCCCTCCCCATTTGTTAGATGCTGGCTTGTTCCAAGATCCTCATGTCAGAGTTCTTGTTGGTCTCTCAAAGATTGAAATGACTCACAGAGTTTTTGATGAAATGCAAGAAGTTATGGGCATCCAGGGGACTGGGGAGTATAACTGTAGGGGAATACAAGGCTGGGTGGCCCAAGGCATGTAGAACTGTCTGAAGAGTTTGGATGCTTTCCTATGGGTGATGCCTTCAGGGAGCTCTGAAACCTCTAGTATAGAATCTGCTGTCCTTGGTCAGGGGCAGTAGATCTGAATGCTTGTCTCTTGCCCCGGTTTCCATGGTTCAGTCCAGTCTGTCCCTGCTGTATTATGTAAGTTAATTTTTCAAAGAGCAAGGGTGGAGAGACAGAAAGATTATGCTATAATGGCTTACCAGCATGCCTAGGCTAGAGGAATTGTGTGTAGACAGGTAGGGGACTGAGTTTGATGGAGATATTGCTCAGGCTGGTGACAAAGAGAGTTCTGGAGAATGGAAAGGAGATATGTCAGGGATGTTGTCAATTTGTGTATTGGTCCTGGGAGTTATCACCGGTGTGGTACTGGTTTTCTAGTTTCTGACCCAGCTGGTCCACACTGTAATATTTATGGTGACTCCATCAGACTATGGATGGATTCTGGGTATCCAGGTGACACTTTACTTACTGTTATGCTGTTCCAGTAAGATCGTGCTGTAGTACATAGATAAATCCCTACTAGGAGGCCTTCTTGCACAGGCTGTCTGGCAGGGACCAGGATGGGTTGCTGGAAAGGCAACTGGGTAAGTTCTTGCAAATCATTTCCTATTAGGACCTGTTAAGAAGACAGTGAAATGTTCTGAACAACTAGACCTTGAATAGGGACTCCCATGATGCTCTCCTAGTTGAGTAGGCCCTTGTTCTAAAGCCAGTGCTCCCCAAGCATGTCTTAGTAAGCTATTTACTGCTGCATAGATGGGCTTTAAACTATGCTCCTGGGATGAATGAGGCAGTTGTCAAACATGCTGAGAGCTATAGGCCACTGGGTAAGAGAGGGGACAAAATTAATGGTTGGAGTTAGGATACTGTTGGAGTGGCAGGACTTACTGATTAAGTAGTATATGATTAAGTTAATAGTGGTATTTTTGTTGCTGCTGCTGCTGCTTCTGGACACTATGAAGGAGAAGATCCTAGATAGGTGAAAATGGAGACTCCACTGAAGTTGCTTGTAGGAAAGGGGCAGTTCTGATGTTAAGTTTCTGTTCCCCAATTGGTTCTTGATCTCTCAGTAAAGAAAGCCATGGGCCAATTGCTGCAGGGAAATTCTGGGTCCCTGGAGGGAAAGGAGATTCAGGGAGAAGCAAGGAGTTTAGTGGGTAAGAGCACTAATTGCTCTTCCAAAGGTCATGAGTTCAAATCCCAGCAACCACATGGTGGCTCACAACCACTCGTAATGAGATCTGACGTCCTCTTCTGGTGCATCTGAAGACAGCTACAGTGTACTTGTAATAAATAAATAATAAATACATCTTAAAAAAAAAGAGAGAACTGAGTCATGTGAGATATCAAAATGGAGTGGCCACACAGGCTGCTCCTATAGGCAGATGGTCAGGAGAGTTTAACAACTGAAGTTTAGGGCAGGTTGGAGAGATAGAGATAGAAATTGATAAGGGCATGTTTTTCCAGGCAGGAGATAGTAGCACCCAGCAATTGTACCAGAAGAAAAGTTGAAATTGAACAACTATGTGTGTGGATCTTTTATCTACTGATTCAGGGGAAGCTGGGAGGGGGCTGGTAGCATGGTCACCTCCTAGAGCTAAAGGCTGGTAGAACTAAAACTACATGCTACAACTGCTGGCTTTGGTGACAGGGAGTCAAAGGCTTTGGACAGTCACCTGAATCTTTGGTGTTCCAAGGCAGTGGCTCCAGAGATCTGTGCTACTCTGGTGGCTGCGTGAAGTGTGGCTCCGTTCCTCTAATGTCATTTAGATGTCTGTTCTGTCTAGTTTGCTTCTCATCTTACTGGCATCATCTTTCTTGAAAATGAATCTGTTGAAATTCTCGTCTTTCATATGTTCGGAAAATCTGTTCATAGATTCTGATGTTGCTGGCTTGGTTGATGATGATAGTGTTCCCAGTTTAATCCAGATGATTGTGGTCCTTCTCAAATTAGGTAGCTATAGGTGCAACAGCATTGTTGTCATTGATAGCATTTAGAATCCCCTGTTCTAATTTTAGTAGCATCATTCGATTTCAATGTATTTAGAAGAAATCCACATGAGTCTATTCCAGTGGAGTATTCCTATCCTTGGCTGGAGTCTCTGGATAGCATCTTCCTTGGGACTTTTTCTTTGCTTTTATCCTCGTCTTCCTTTTCAGAGACTTTTTTTTTTTTTTGTGGACTTTCTCCCTAACCCCTCTAAGTCAGAAGGACAGCTGACATTCAATTGCATTTTATCCTGAGTGTCTAATGACTCATCAGCAAATAATGGTAGAGAACTCCTTACATACTGCCAGACTGACCCAACTTGAGCTTGAAATTAGACTTGGTTCTTTTCCTGGTGTAACCTTGGTTTGATGTCTATTTAAGTGTCTCCTGATACAAAGTAGCATCTTTACTCTCTTTCTCAATTTCTTTCTTAAAGTCTTTGATATAAACTTTTTTTCTTTTTTTATTAGATATTTTCTTTATTTACATGTCATATGATTTCTCCTTTCCCAGTTTCCCCTCTAAAAAAAGCCCCAAACCCAAAACACAACAAGAACAAACTCCTGTTACCTCCCCCTCCCCTTGCTTGCCACTCTACTCTCTTCCACTTATTGACCCTGGCATTCCCGTACACTTCACAGGGCCAAGGGCCTCTCCTCCCATTGATGGCTGACTTTGCAATCCTCTACTATACACATGCTGCCAGAGCAATCAGTCTCACCATGTATAGTCCTTGGATGGTGATTGAGTACCTGGGAGCTCTGAGGGTACTAGTTAGTTCATATTGTTGTTTGTCCTAAAGGACTGCAAACCCTTCAGCTCCTTTGGCCCTTTCTCTAATTCCTTCATTGTGGACCCTGTACTCAGTTCATAAACTTGTTTTTGATTACAAACTCTTCCACCAGTTTTTTTTCCTCTGATTCTTTTGCTATTTTCAAGGTCTCTTGAAAAGTGTTTCTTAGATATATTCTTCAGTAGAACACAACAACCCCTATAGATTCCTGAATAACACTTTTGGCAAAAGGCCAAGGTTAGCATGTAGAAGGGAATAAATTTTCTGTAATCAGTAATAAACCTGCCAAGAAATAAATCAGGAAAGAAATTATATTCCCAATAGCTCCACAAAAAATACCTAAGAATAAACCTAAACAATGAGATGTAGAACTTCTACTATAAAAACTTTAAGACACTGTAGAAAGAAATTAAACAATACTCTAGAAAAATAGACTTTTTATGCCTATGGATTGACACAATATTGTTAAAAAACTTTAATTCCCAAAATATAAATTCAACATAAATCTCATCAATTATATTCCTCACACAATGAGAAAAAAATAGTACAAGTCCAATGGAAGTAAACAAAACAAAAACCACAAAACTTCCAATTAGCCAAAGTAAATTCTAAGCAGAAAAAGTAATGCTAAGAGTATCAAAATATTCAACCTTAAGCTGTACTACAGAGGCATAGTAACTAAACAGCATGGCACTGGAACAAAGACATAGAAAAGTGTAATATACTAGAATAGATACATAAACCTATACAACTACAGCCATGTTATTTTATGATGAAGATACCCAAAATAGACATTGGAGAAAAGAGAGTCTCATTAACAAATGGAGCTGTAAAAATTGCATGTTCTTATTTCTCACCCTGCACAAAAGTCAACTCCAAATAGATGATGGATCTTACTGTAAGACCCAAAGAGGAAAAACACTTCAAGACGTAGATCTAGACAAGGCTATTCTGAATAGAATTCTATCTAATTGGGAAATAATGCCAACACTTGTTAAATAGGACACCATGAGATTAAAAAAGCCTCTATGTAATAAATGAAACATTGGAAGAGACTGTCTATAGAATGGGAAAAATTCTTTCCTGCTGTACATGAAACTGATGTTTTATATCTAGAATTTATAAAATCCTCAAAATAACATGACAAGAAATCAAATAATCAAGTCAGTAAATGGGCTAATGAAACAGTTTCCAAAAGATGAAATACAAATTGCCAACAAAAATATGAACAAAATTCAGTGACATTTGCCATCAGACAAATTAATATTTAAGCTACAAAGATACTCCATCACACCCAAAGCAGAATGGCAGTCATTAGCAAAACAAATAACAACCAATTTTGGCAAGGATGGAAAAGAAGAAAACAATTATATAATGCTAGTGGGAATAGAAAAAAGTCAGTCATTAATACAATTAGTTTGGTAGTCCCCCGAACAAGAAATGTACCATATGACCGATCTATACCACCTCTGGGGTTTATTTGAAAAACTCTTAAGTCAACATATTACAGAGTAACTTGCCTATCAGTGTGTATACAGCTCTATTCACAAATTATAATATCAAATTGTGTATCCACTAGCAGAGAAATGGATAAGAGAAATGTGAGGTAAATATGAATTTGTTGTTCAGCCATACAAATGAAGCCATGTAGTCTGCAGGAAATGAGTACAACTGGAGATAATCATACTAAGTGAATTAGTCAATTTTGGTATGGTAAATATTTAAATCTTTTAAATCAGTTGTTGTTCCTTGATTGAATACCATAAAAATTATGCATGTATGTATATATGCATATATTTACATGTATATATATTTATATATGACATGCAAGTAGAAGTAAAATTGTCTAATGGACTAATGGAATGGAGAGGAAGAAAAGGATAAGAAGAGGGAGAATAAAGAGGCATAAGTGAAGAATATACTCCTACATATATATATGTATATATATATATTCATGAAAATATCCTTATTTAGCTCAAGTCTTTTGTACAGTTACTATATACCAATAAAAAGGAAAACTCATTTTTATGACTGTGACAGCCTGGCATGGCTGAGCTTTCTTGATTCATAACCACCATAACTGTCCCACAGTTATTCTGTTCAGGTTTGTCTGTATGAATTTCTAGTAAACTATAAATAAACAAAACCATTAAAGTAGCATGTTGAACTTTGCAGTCAGACCTCTGATGCCAGCAATACACCCAGATCTTTGATATTAGCTTAAGATGAAGCACTTATGACCCACTGAGCTAAAGTCACATTTGCCTTCACCAATATAAATGTTTTTCCTTCTGAACCAAATTGAGATGGTCCAATGGATCCTGCCCTTGCTGCTCAGGTCTGCATGTCTGTCAGTAAGTCCCTGTGAAATGTGCTATGTGAAATCCTAGGCATGCTGGCTTTCACTCTGTAGTCTCACAGCTTATACTTCTGTTACAGTACAACCAGGCTGTTCTAGAATATGTCTACCCTCCAGTCAGTCCTAAGTTTGAATGTTTGATTTCTATGTGTCTTTTGGATTTGGTGTACTGTTTTTTCTTTTGGACTATAGCATGCAGTGAAAGAGTGCATATAATTATGCATGCATTTATGCTTTTTATTTTTATAGCACTAAAATTATAAATAGAATGGCCAGTAGTTTGATTGCTGTGTTCCAAGAGAATGGCCAAATTAGTAAATGCTGAAACTGTTTTTCCTTATTGTAAAGTTGTAGACATTTTTAAAAATACATTTTTACTTCTGGGAATTGAAACCTAATTACATCATTTTTTTCACTTCCATTTTCCCCCGTTAGTGACTTCCATGTATCTCACCTTCCTTTCTTTCAAATTATGACCTCTTTTCCTTTAAGTGTTGCTGCCATGCAAGCTTCCTGGGAAGGAAAGTAACCAGTAACTATGCCCAGCTATGGTACCTATGAACTTCAATGACTAACATGGCACCATATGCCACCATGGCATGCAGAAATTGGAGGTAACCAACAGCTGTTTAATTAAACTTAAGGCTTTCTCAATACCAAAGAAACTATAGAGATGTTTAATGAATAATTCAGTTTAAAGGATTATTTCATACCCTAGGAAATAATTGAATTCTCTAAAGGAGTAAATTATGATGAAGGTAAATAAATTCAGTTTAAGATAGCCCATCTTAATGTGGCTCACACTCTTATCTATCTGAAGTTGACAAAGGATTTGGTCACTGTGGTCAAATTAGAACCATAAAGCTGATCAAGACCCAAATTTAACTAACATAATTAAGGCAAGAAACAAGGGTCGTGATGAACACAGTCCACTTTTTAAAGCTGCTATATGCAAATGGCACAAGTAAATTCTTCATATTTAGGGCTAATAAAATATCATATTTTATTTCCAAAAGAGAGAGTTACTTAAACATACTCTATTTTTTGAGCTAAGAGAATTTCAGTTCAACTAGTAGAGAACAAGAATAAATGTGAATAGTCTGATATGATTAATGACTAAAACTATAATCCATGTGAAAGAATTAACTGAAGCACGAGCAATTCATCTGACAGAAAGCACACAATCAAATAAACGAATGCACTCAGAAAAAGTACTTAAGCCATGTACAAATTGTATTATGTGACTATGTAGATAAGCATAGAGCAACCATTCTTATAGTTATTGAAGGGAAAAAGAAGAAACAAAGGGGGAAAAAGTAAACCAAAGGTCAGTGAGCCAAAAAACAAACAAACAAAACCCCCCAAAAACCCAAATCAGAATGAAATAGAGGTCTAAGAAACCATCTAAAGTGCAGCATAGAGTGAAAAATAGATGAAGACAGAAGATAAACAGATGAGAGGTAAGAGAGGTAAAAACATATTCACAGAAAAACGGAATGGAATGGCCCAGGAGAAGTTCAATGGGAATTAGAGGTTGTAAGATCAGCAGGAGTAGTAGCATTAACGATGGTAATATCAGCTGGACGTGTCAGAAGCTGAATGATATCAGTGTCAGAGATTAACCAGCATATCTGAGCAGTGTAACTTAATGCACATCTAATCCCATCACAGTAAAATTGCAGAAAATGATATGTACAGAGAGCATAATGAGAACAACTAACAGAAAGATAGGAGACACAACCTCAGGCTCCCAAACCTAGGCTTGGCCAGCAGGAAAGATGTTTGACAGGTTCATGTTCTGGAATTGTGGACTCTAAAATATTATGGTCTCAAGACAATAAATACATTCATGACAATATCATGTTTAAATGAAAAATGTTATGCTATAAAAGTATCAGTTTATAGTGGCATATATGTATATATACATATACATAAAATATATGTACATATATATACATATTCATAAATATATAAATTGCAAATATATTCTGAATCTCAACTTTTACACACACACACATATTCAAAAACATTTAATCCCAATCCTGGGTTTATACCTTACCTTTGGCCATTTAGTTCCCAGATAAAAGACACACACAAACATTATATTTATAATTAACCTTAATCAGCACAAGAGCCAGGCAGATATCTATCCTCTATGCTATTATATCTATTTCCAGCCAATAATCCTATTATATAATTTGCCATGTTTTGTCTGAGCTGCTCTTAACTCCAGTTAGCCAAGCCACATGACTGACTCCAAGGCCAGGAACACCAAGACTCACCTATCTCAATTAGGCCCAGCTATAAGCTATAGGGATCTTTATTCAGCAATCAAAAATAACTTGGGGACAAAGTCATATAGTGTCGCTTGAATCTATATGCAGACTCTCTTGTCTCTGGAGCAATCAGGTCTTGGGGGGGTCTACATTTAGCATTATAATACATAACAACAGACCAAACCTCAACATGTATATGTACGTATATATGTATGTGTATGAATATGTATATGTTGTATACATATATGTATATAAGTATTAATAAGTATATATGTATACATATATGAATATAAGATTGAGATTCAGAATATTAAAATTTTGCTTTAAAATGATTTAATTCCATATTCACAGCAATTTTTTTTCAGGAAAGCCAATGCTCTTAGTATTATTATGGAGAGCAACACCAGGGATCTTTTCTTATTTTTTTTAAAAATTTATTTTATTTATATGAGTACACTGAGGCTTCCTTCAGACACACCAGAAGAGGGCATTGAATCTCATTATATATGGTTGTGAGCTACCATGTGGTTGCTAGCAATTGAACTCAGGGCCTTTGGAAGAGCAGTCAGTACTTTTAACCACTGAGCCCATCTCTCCAGTCTCCAACACCATGGGTCTTAAGGTTAAGCCATGTCTACAAATCAGAACACTGTGAGTTAGGAAGAAGATTGAAAAAACAAAGGAGCTCCTTGATTCACATTTTAAAACAGGATTTGTATAAAGAAAATATTTGGCTTTGTGTGTTCAAATCATGCCATATTGAAATGAGACATTATTAAACAGAAATTATTTGTCAGTTCCAAACAGTTGCCTCAGAGAGTAACACTAGGTTTGCACTTAGCCTTTTTCCAGCAGTCACATTTGAATACAGATATTCTTCTAAGAAGGCAATATGTCTCTCTAAACATGATGTAGACACTCATTTTTCTAAAATGCTCTTGGCTAAAAGGATGCTTGGTTTCAAATTTGCTCACACTAGCAGAGACTTCCTAGGTTATAGTTTTAGGCTAAGAACAAGACTAGGGAATAAAAATGAAAAGGAATTGATTGGTAAACTAGTAAAAAAGGATTACTAAGGATTTTTAGGCATGAGATAACACAAATTTATTTTTCACACATCAACTTTAAAGAATTATAAAATTTTAGTAACATGTTTACAAAGCATCCTCAACATCACTCTGCATGCTGTCCCTCACTCTACAAGGCGATTGTTACCCATTCTTCTCAGTCTGAGCTGCTCTGGGAGGAGGCTTGTCTTGGAACAAAGACTCTTCTTGCATGATAAGATGCTGGTCTTCCAATTGGGTTTGATATCATAAAGTTACCACCTGCCAAGTGCTGACAAGAACACCACACCATGGGAGTGAGTTATCACTATGGTGTTTGAAAATTGATATGACACCCTGGAGGAAATTTGCATTTATTATATAAAGATGGCAATGACTGTAGCCCAACTGGTTAACCAAAGGGTTCTCAATCTACTATATTCATTATATCACCCACAGGCTTATACTTAGTACAGACAGGTTTGTATATATACAACAACATCCAACTCAGGCTAAAAGGTTATGATTTGTACTAACTTCCTAAAGTAACATCTCTAATACAGAGGGAATTAATTAACAAAAATGTAGGTGAATCTCAATACAATCTGAAAAATAGCACACAAAGAAAATTTAGCAATAGATTTTTTAAGCATGTAAATGCCCAAGGGCATATGTATATGTATACATGCACATGTGTATATGGATAAAATTTTAGAGACAAAGAAATAAGTATCAGGTGAAAATACGATGATACATAGATGATAACTTCATTGTTTTAGTAACCATATTTACTAAGAAGTAATAAGGCAACCATGGGAAATCATACAAATCTCAATACAATAAAAATATATTTTACATTGTGAGTTGAGAAGGAAGGGAACAGCTTCTAAATAAAGCTGTGCCTGTTGCTATTTTGATCTTTTTCTTCACCCGTCATGTATTATGTTACTTTTTTTTTTCATTGCTCCCCTCATTCCCTGCCCCAGGTTCCTCAATTTGCCACACAAAAAGTCCTGACCCATGTAGATGACAAACGGCTGTTGTGTAGGTGCTTGAGCAAAATGTTGCCATCCATACAACTATACAACAGACCTTATCATAGCCTAAAATGGTGACATGAACCTAGTGTGTAATTTAGGCAAGAGCGTAATATTTGTTGGTAGTGTCATATTTTTTTTTCATTTTGCGCAACATCTTTTCATCTGATATCTGAGACTATGCTTAACTAATTAATGCTTCAAGAATTGTGTTCAGAATAGTTTTTGCTACAAAATAAATGGTTTGATAGAAAAGAAAACATGGAAAATATCTCATGAAAACAGGTATGTTTTAGATGAATTTAGAGCAGCTTTGGGGGAATTGTATCTGTAGAACATTAGAGACACCAATTTGTCAAAGCTTTGTTATGATGCTCACAGAGGGAGGAAGAACAAGTGAGGGGAGATTCAGTGAGTTCATTGCACTTGCTGACTACAGGATCAACTTAAGTTAGGATTTTTTTCTTAGTGCCTTTCAGTTAGGAAATGAAAATATTCTTGGGAGTTCAGCCAAATGAGGTGTTTTCATCTAGCCAGTAATAGCCTCTCCATATGCCAGCTTGTCTTTAATAGTGGGAGGACATATTCTGACATGTGTATGAGACCCTTTTACAGATCCTAGGGTAGAAAGCCACAGCTTCTTCAATTTTCAGCCCTTGAAAGTTGGCTTTTGCTTATGACAATAGTAGATTTCTACCTCAAATCCTGAGGAGGCTTGAGGGATTGTCATTCACTGGAGAGTATTCTTAATTGAGTGACTTCATTCTGAATTACAGTTCCTTCCTGTCCTGCCCTGTCCTGTCTTGTTTTGCTATGAGATTGATTATAGAGTCATTCTCTTGAAGACTGAATTTCATGATTTCCCATAGTTGACCCTTGCAAGGCATGGCAATCCATAATGTTGCCCCAAACTCTTAAGGCAGTCATGATCACCATTGTGCATAGTAAAGCAACTACTTTTCTCCTTAGTTCCACAATGTACTTAGCTTTAACAGGTAGGTTTCTGCAGATATTCTAGAGAAGACATGAGCCAGGCCTTGACTATCTCCTAAGCTCTAATTTCCAATGACTAAGTCTTCATTATATCAACTAAGCTTGGGTTATTTTTTCAATATATCTATCCTGACTCTCTCTGCATGGAGATGGTCCTATTTACCTGTGTGTACATAGATTTTTATCCAAGCCTATTATTCCATGTGAATTTCTAGTAAAGAAATTCTTGTAAATTTCTAGTAAATCTCAGAACAAAGGGCTAGCTTTGTGAAGTTTGAGAAGCTGGCTGGTTATGTGCAATTAGCCATCAATTTGGACATGAATGGCTGCCATTTTGTGCTAATGTTCTCTGTTGGTCAGTTGTTTAGAAGTAGATATGGTTTGAAGCCACCGGATTGTGATGTTTGATTTCCTCTGTCTCTGACTCCAAGGCTGCATCATGTATGTATGATATTCCAGATATGAAATTAGCAAAGGGTAATTCATGATGAATTTTATGTTCTCTTTCAATATTAATGCTTGACTTAGAAAAAGCAAAGGGTGACTTTAGCAATTCTAGGATATAACTTATTCAACTCATATTATACTTTTACTAAAAAAGAATGAGATTTTGGAGTAGTATGATTTATATCAATCATGTTTAGGCAGATACCATACGATATTGATTGAGGATAGTATCACCCATTAATGCAAAGTCTTTCCATGCCTCTCAGTCAAACAGTCCTTGTCTTTGAACCTAGCAAATTTTCATGGCTTTTGAAGTAGATGTTCTATTTTATATGTCTTAGTTAGGGTTTTAGTGCTGTGAACAGACACCATGATGAAGGCAACTCTTATTTGGATATTTTCTTTATTTACATTTCAAATGTTATCCCCTTTCCCGATTCTCCCTACCCCGGAAACTCCCTATCCCATCCCCCCTCCCCTGCTTCTATGAGGATATTCCCCCACCCACCTACTCCTGCCTCCCTACCCTTGCATTCACCTATACTGGGGCATAGAGCCTTCACAGGACCAAGGGCCTCTCCTCCCATTAATGCCCAACAAAGCCATCCTCTGCTACATATGTGGCTAGAGCCATGGGTCCCTCCATGTGTACTACTTGGTTGGTATTTTAGTCCCTGGGAGCTCTGGACTCTCGGGGGGGGGGGG